>OZ022404.1:0-29688 GCA_963989295.1 Ametastegia equiseti | reverse complement strand
TATTATATAAATATTTAATAAATTAATATCTATTTAATAAATAAATATTTAATTAATTAATATTTATATAATAATTTTTTATTATAATAATTAAAGTTATATAATTTATATAACATTCAAAGATTCTCTTTAATTCTCCTGATAAGTACTGAATCATCTTATAAATAGCTTTCATCTATATTATTATAATAAATATAGATGGAATGCTTCCTAACCAATATTTAAATGTTAATAACTTAATCTTTCTCAAAAATGATTATTAAATGTATATTAAATAAGTTTTTAATTAAATTATATTGCTATAGTTTATATTAATATAATGATTGTAACAAAATAAAAATTATTTTTTTTTTCACTACCTTTAATTTTTCAAAAAAAAACTATTCATAAAATTAAAAAAACCCCAATTTTTTTAATAGTATATACATATAAAAAATTAACCTAAAAATTTATTAAATTAAAAATTTTTAAATGAAAACCTTTATTATTTTTTTATTTAACAAATATTATATATTTATTTATATATATATATATATATATATATATATGTATAATTTATATATTTATATATATATATATAATTATGTAATATATTCAATTTCAAATAATCCTTTCTCATTAAATTATTTATTTATTAATCTATTATATAAATATTTAATAAATTAATATCTATTTAATAAATAAATATTTAATTAATTAATATTTATATAATAATTTTTTATTATAATAATTAAAGTTATATAATTTATATAACATTCAAAGATTCTCTTTAATTCTCCTGATAAGTACTGAATCATCTTATAAATAGCTTTCATCTATATTATTATAATAAATATAGATGGAATGCTTCCTAACCAATATTTAAATGTTAATAACTTAATCTTTCTCAAAAATGATTATTAAATGTATATTAAATAAGTTTTTAATTAAATTATATTGCTATAGTTTATATTAATATAATGATTGTAACAAAATAAAAATTATTTTTTTTTCACTACCTTTAATTTTTCAAAAAAAAACTATTCATAAAATTAAAAAAACCCCAATTTTTTTAATAGTATATACATATAAAAAATTAACCTAAAAATTTATTAAATTAAAAATTTTTAAATGAAAACCTTTATTATTTTTTTATTTAACAAATATTATATATTTATTTATATATATATATATATATATATATATATATATGTATAATTTATATATTTATATATATATATATATATAATTATGTAATATATTCAATTTCAAATAATCCTTTCTCATTAAATTATTTATTTATTAATCTATTATATAAATATTTAATAAATTAATATCTATTTAATAAATAAATATTTAATTAATTAATATTTATATAATAATTTTTTATTATAATAATTAAAGTTATATAATTTATATAACATTCAAAGATTCTCTTTAATTCTCCTGATAAGTACTGAATCATCTTATAAATAGCTTTCATCTATATTATTATAATAAATATAGATGGAATGCTTCCTAACCAATATTTAAATGTTAATAACTTAATCTTTCTCAAAAATGATTATTAAATGTATATTAAATAAGTTTTTAATTAAATTATATTGCTATAGTTTATATTAATATAATGATTGTAACAAAATAAAAATTATTTTTTTTTCACTACCTTTAATTTTTCAAAAAAAAACTATTCATAAAATTAAAAAAACCCCAATTTTTTTAATAGTATATACATATAAAAAATTAACCTAAAAATTTATTAAATTAAAAATTTTTAAATGAAAACCTTTATTATTTTTTTATTTAACAAATATTATATATTTATTTATATATATATATATATATATATATATGTATAATTTATATATTTATATATATATATATATATAATTATGTAATATATTCAATTTCAAATAATCCTTTCTCATTAAATTATTTATTTATTAATCTATTATATAAATATTTAATAAATTAATATCTATTTAATAAATAAATATTTAATTAATTAATATTTATATAATAATTTTTTATTATAATAATTAAAGTTATATAATTTATATAACATTCAAAGATTCTCTTTAATTCTCCTGATAAGTACTGAATCATCTTATAAATAGCTTTCATCTATATTATTATAATAAATATAGATGGAATGCTTCCTAACCAATATTTAAATGTTAATAACTTAATCTTTCTCAAAAATGATTATTAAATGTATATTAAATAAGTTTTTAATTAAATTATATTGCTATAGTTTATATTAATATAATGATTGTAACAAAATAAAAATTATTTTTTTTTCACTACCTTTAATTTTTCAAAAAAAAACTATTCATAAAATTAAAAAAACCCCAATTTTTTTAATAGTATATACATATAAAAAATTAACCTAAAAATTTATTAAATTAAAAATTTTTAAATGAAAACCTTTATTATTTTTTTATTTAACAAATATTATATATTTATTTATATATATATATATATATATATATATATATGTATAATTTATATATTTATATATATATATATATATAATTATGTAATATATTCAATTTCAAATAATCCTTTCTCATTAAATTATTTATTTATTAATCTATTATATAAATATTTAATAAATTAATATCTATTTAATAAATAAATATTTAATTAATTAATATTTATATAATAATTTTTTATTATAATAATTAAAGTTATATAATTTATATAACATTCAAAGATTCTCTTTAATTCTCCTGATAAGTACTGAATCATCTTATAAATAGCTTTCATCTATATTATTATAATAAATATAGATGGAATGCTTCCTAACCAATATTTAAATGTTAATAACTTAATCTTTCTCAAAAATGATTATTAAATGTATATTAAATAAGTTTTTAATTAAATTATATTGCTATAGTTTATATTAATATAATGATTGTAACAAAATAAAAATTATTTTTTTTTCACTACCTTTAATTTTTCAAAAAAAAACTATTCATAAAATTAAAAAAACCCCAATTTTTTTAATAGTATATACATATAAAAAATTAACCTAAAAATTTATTAAATTAAAAATTTTTAAATGAAAACCTTTATTATTTTTTTATTTAACAAATATTATATATTTATTTATATATATATATATATATATATATATAATTTATATATTTATATATATATATATATATATATATAATTATGTAATATATTCAATTTCAAATAATCCTTTCTCATTAAATTATTTATTTATTAATCTATTATATAAATATTTAATAAATTAATATCTATTTAATAAATAAATATTTAATTAATTAATATTTATATAATAATTTTTTATTATAATAATTAAAGTTATATAATTTATATAACATTCAAAGATTCTCTTTAATTCTCCTGATAAGTACTGAATCATCTTATAAATAGCTTTCATCTATATTATTATAATAAATATAGATGGAATGCTTCCTAACCAATATTTAAATGTTAATAACTTAATCTTTCTCAAAAATGATTATTAAATGTATATTAAATAAGTTTTTAATTAAATTATATTGCTATAGTTTATATTAATATAATGATTGTAACAAAATAAAAATTATTTTTTTTTTCACTACCTTTAATTTTTCAAAAAAAAACTATTCATAAAATTAAAAAAACCCCAATTTTTTTAATAGTATATACATATAAAAAATTAACCTAAAAATTTATTAAATTAAAAATTTTTAAATGAAAACCTTTATTATTTTTTTATTTAACAAATATTATATATTTATTTATATATATATATATATATATATATAATTTATATATTTATATATATATATATATATATATATAATTATGTAATATATTCAATTTCAAATAATCCTTTCTCATTAAATTATTTATTTATTAATCTATTATATAAATATTTAATAAATTAATATCTATTTAATAAATAAATATTTAATTAATTAATATTTATATAATAATTTTGTATTATAATAATTAAAGTTATATAATTTATATAACATTCAAAGATTCTCTTTAATTCTCCTGATAAGTACTGAATCATCTTATAAATAGCTTTCATCTATATTATTATAATAAATATAGATGGAATGCTTCCTAACCAATATTTAAATGTTAATAACTTAATCTTTCTCAAAAATGATTATTAAATGTATATTAAATAAGTTTTTAATTAAATTATATTGCTATAGTTTATATTAATATAATGATTGTAACAAAATAAAAATTATTTTTTTTTCACTACCTTTAATTTTTCAAAAAAAAACTATTCATAAAATTAAAAAAACCCCAATTTTTTTAATAGTATATACATATAAAAAATTAACCTAAAAATTTATTAAATTAAAAATTTTTAAATGAAAACCTTTATTATTTTTTTATTTAACAAATATTATATATTTATTTATATATATATATATATATATATATAATTTATATATTTATATATATATATATATATATATAATTATGTAATATATTCAATTTCAAATAATCCTTTCTCATTAAATTATTTATTTATTAATCTATTATATAAATATTTAATAAATTAATATCTATTTAATAAATAAATATTTAATTAATTAATATTTATATAATAATTTTGTATTATAATAATTAAAGTTATATAATTTATATAACATTCAAAGATTCTCTTTAATTCTCCTGATAAGTACTGAATCATCTTATAAATAGCTTTCATCTATATTATTATAATAAATATAGATGGAATGCTTCCTAACCAATATTTAAATGTTAATAACTTAATCTTTCTCAAAAATGATTATTAAATGTATATTAAATAAGTTTTTAATTAAATTATATTGCTATAGTTTATATTAATATAATGATTGTAACAAAATAAAAATTATTTTTTTTTCACTACCTTTAATTTTTCAAAAAAAAACTATTCATAAAATTAAAAAAACCCCAATTTTTTTAATAGTATATACATATAAAAAATTAACCTAAAAATTTATTAAATTAAAAATTTTTAAATGAAAACCTTTATTATTTTTTTTATTTAACAAATATTATATATTTATTTATATATATATATATATATATATATATATATATGTATAATTTATATATTTATATATATATATATAATTATGTAATATATTCAATTTCAAATAATCCTTTCTCATTAAATTATTTATTTATTAATCTATTATATAAATATTTAATAAATTAATATCTATTTAATAAATAAATATTTAATTAATTAATATTTATATAATAATTTTTTATTATAATAATTAAAGTTATATAATTTATATAACATTCAAAGATTCTCTTTAATTCTCCTGATAAGTACTGAATCATCTTATAAATAGCTTTCATCTATATTATTATAATAAATATAGATGGAATGCTTCCTAACCAATATTTAAATGTTAATAACTTAATCTTTCTCAAAAATGATTATTAAATGTATATTAAATAAGTTTTTAATTAAATTATATTGCTATAGTTTATATTAATATAATGATTGTAACAAAATAAAAATTATTTTTTTTTCACTACCTTTAATTTTTCAAAAAAAAACTATTCATAATTTTTAATTAATTTTTAATTAATTTTTAATTAATTTTTAATTAATTTTTAATTAATTTTTAATTAATTTTTAATTAATTTTTAATTAATTTTTAATTAATTTTTAATTAATTTTTAATTAATTTTTAATTAATTTTTAAAAATTTGATAATATAAATATAAATATAAATATAAATGAAGTGTCTGATAAAAGAATTATTTTGATAGAATAAAAAATGTAATTAATTTACCTTCATTAAATAATGATAAAATTAATTTTTATTAAAAACAATAAATTAAATAAATTATCTTCAATAAAATTTACATTTTTTATAATATTAATATTTAGAACTTTAATTGTTATTAATTCATCATCTTGATTAAATGCTTGAATTGGTATAGAAATAAACTTAATAATATTTATTCCCTTAATAATAAATAATACAAAAATTTTAAAAATTTCAAAATCTATAATAATATATTTTATTATTCAAGCAAGAGCATCATCAATAATAATTTTAATAATTATTTTATTAAAAATAAATTTTAATTTAAATAAATATAATTTAATTATAAATTGTTTACAAATAAGTATTTTAATAAAATTAGGAGCTTCACCGTTTCATTGATGAATACCTAAAATTTTAATTAATATAAATTGAATAAATTGTTTTATTTTATTAACATGACAAAAAATTGCACCAATATTTTTATTAATAAATACAAATAATAATTTCCTAATTTATTTATCAATTTTAATATCAACAATAATAGGAGCAATTATAGGAATTAATCAATCTTCATTAAAATTAATTATAGCATATTCATCTATTAACCATTTAGGTTGAATTATAATAAATATAATTTTAAATTTAAATATATTATTTATTTATTTTATAATTTATTCAATTATTAATTTTATAATCTGTTTTAATTTAAATAATATAAATATAAATTTTACTAATCAACTATTTAAAAATAATAATCAAAATATTATTATTAAAATAAATGTAATATCTTTATTTCTTTCTCTTGGTGGTTTACCCCCATTTTTAGGATTTTTGCCAAAATTTTTTACATTAATTTTAATAATTAAAAATAATTTAATTATAGAATCATTTTTATTTATTTTTATAGCTACTATTTCTTTATCATTTTATATTAATCCATTATTATCTATTTTAATATTATCAAAAATAAATTCAAAATGAAATTTTAAATATAATCAAATTATTAAAAAAATTTTATTAATATTATTAATAAATTTAATATTAATTTTATTAATCATTACTCCATTAATTAATAATATTTTATAAAATATTTCAAATAATATTAATTATTAAAATTTAAAGATTTTAAGTTAAAAAAACTAATAGCCTTCAAAGCTTTAATTAAAAATTAATTTTTAAATCTTAATATAAATATATATATATATTTAGAATTGCATTCTAAAGTTTTAATTAAACTATAAAATTAAATAATAAAAGAAAAAAAAATTTCATAAATAAATTTACAATTTATCGCCTAAATTCAGCCATTTTATTAATTAATATAATGAATAAATGATTATTTTCTACAAATCATAAAAATATTGGAACCTTATATTTTATTTTTGGATTTTGATCGGGAATATTAGGATTATCATTTAGAATGTTAATTCGTACAGAATTAGGAATACCTGGATCAATAATTGGAGATGATCAAATTTATAATGTAATTGTAACATCACATGCATTCTTAATAATTTTTTTCATAGTTATACCTATTATAATTGGTGGTTTTGGAAATTGATTAATCCCATTAATATTAGGAGCTCCTGATATAGCATTCCCACGATTAAATAATATAAGATTTTGATTTTTACCCCCATCAATTACCCTTCTATTAGCAAGAAGAATAGTAAATTCAGGATCAGGAACAGGTTGAACAGTATACCCCCCTTTATCAAGAAGAATTTCACATGCAGGAGCATCAGTAGATTTAACAATTTTTTCATTACATTTAGCTGGAATTTCATCTATTTTAGGGGCTATTAATTTTATTTCTACAATAATTAATATACGAATTAAAGGAATAAAATTAGAACGAATACCTTTATTTATTTGAGCTGTATCATTAACAGCTTTATTATTATTATTATCATTACCAGTATTAGCTGGTGCTATTACCATATTATTAACAGATCGAAATTTAAATACTTCATTTTTTGATCCTTCAGGAGGTGGAGATCCAATTTTATATCAACATTTATTTTGATTTTTTGGCCACCCTGAAGTTTATATTTTAATTATTCCAGCTTTTGGAATAATTTCTCATATTATTTCTCAAGAATCAGGAAAAAAAGAAACTTTTGGTACTCTTGGAATAATTTATGCTATATTAACTATTGGGTTATTAGGATTTGTTGTATGAGCTCATCATATATTTACTGTAGGAATAGATGTAGACACTCGAGCTTATTTTACAGCAGCAACTATAATTATTGCAATTCCTACAGGAATCAAAATTTTTAGATGATTAGCAACTTTATATGGATCCCAAATTATTTTTAATCCTTCAATATTATGAACTTTAGGATTTGTATTTTTATTTACAATAGGAGGATTAACAGGAATTTTATTATCAAATTCTTCTATTGATATTATTTTACATGATACTTATTATGTTGTAGCACATTTTCATTATGTTTTATCTATAGGAGCTGTATTTGGAATTATAGCAGGATTTATTTATTGATTTCCTCTATTTACAGGAATAACAATAAATAATGTTTGATTAAAAATTCAATTCACAATAATATTTATTGGTGTAAATTTAACATTTTTTCCTCAACATTTTTTAGGTTTAAATGGAATACCACGACGATATTCAGATTTTCCAGATGCATTTTTATCTTGAAACGTAATTTCATCTATTGGTTCAATCATTTCTTTCTTAAGAATTTTATATTTTATATTTATTATTTGAGAATCTTTATCTTCACAACGACAAATATTATTTTCATCACATTTATCAACATCAATTGAATGAAATCAAAATTTACCACCTTCAGATCATAGATATGAAGAATTACCTATTTCATTAATTTAAAATATATAATAAAATTATAATTATTTTTATCTAATATGACAGAATAATGTGATGGATTTAAGACCCATTTATAAAGATTTTATCTTTTTTTAGAAATGATAACATGAGCTTCTATTAGATTTCAAGACGCTACATCTCCTACCATAGAACAAATAATTTTTTTTCATGATCACACCATAATTATTCTTATTTTAATTATAATTTCAATTTTATATTTAATAATATCAATATTATTAAATAAATTTATTAACAAAAATTTATTAAATCAACAAAATATTGAAATTATTTGAACATTATCACCAACATTATTATTAGTATTTATTGCACTCCCATCAATTCATTTATTATATTTAACTGATGAAATAAATTCACCATTATTAACCATTAAAGCTATAGGCCATCAATGATATTGAAGGTACGAATATACTGATTTCAAAAACATTGAATTTGATTCATATATAAATAATAAAAATAATTTAAATATAAATTCATTTCGATTATTAGATGTAGATAATAACATAATTATTCCAATAATAACTCAAACTCGAATATTAGTATCTTCAACAGATGTTATTCATTCATGAACAATTCCAACTTTAGGAAAAAAAATTGATGCAATTCCAGGACGATTAAATCAAATTAGGTTATTTATTAACCGACCAGGTTTATTTTTTGGTCAATGTTCAGAAATTTGTGGGGCAAATCATAGTTTTATACCTATTGTAATTGAAAGAATCCCTATAATTTTTTTTTTAAAATGAATTAATTCATTCTAAATAATTATTCATTAAGTGGCTGAAAAGCAAGCAATGATCTCTTAAATCATAATATAATAAATTAGCAAATATTCTTAATGAAAAGAATTAATTTAAAAAAAATATTAGTACGTCATACTAATTTTATTAGTCTATAATATTCTTTTATTCCTCAAATATACCCTTTAAATTGAATTATTTTATTTATTTTATTTATTATTATTTTTTTATTTTTAAATATTATAAATTATTTTAATTTTAAAAATAAAATTAACTATTTTGATTCAAATTTAAAAATCAATAAAAATTTTTATTGTTTAAATTGAAAATGATAATAAATTTATTTTCTATTTTTGATCCAACTTCTAGAATTTTTAATTTCTCTTTAAATTGAATAAGAACAATATTAGGAATTTTATTTATTCCACAAATTTATTGATTTATTTCATCTCGTAATAGAATTATTATAATAAAAATTTATAATAATATTCATCAAGAAATAAAAATTTTAATAGGAATAAAATCAACCCATAAAGGAAGAACATTAATTTTTATTTCTTTATTTTTAATAATTATTTTTAATAATTTCTTAGGTTTATTTCCTTATATTTTCACAAGAACTAGTCATCTAACTTTAACTTTATCTTTAGCTTTACCTTTATGATTTAGATTTATCTTATATGGATGAATTAATTATACTAATCATATATTTGCTCATTTAGTACCTCAAAATACCCCTATAATTTTAATACCTTTTATAGTAATAATTGAAACGATTAGTAATATAATTCGAGCAATCACACTATCAGTTCGATTAACAGCAAATATAATTGCAGGTCATTTATTAGTAACATTATTAAGAAGAACAGGAATTTCAATAAATTTTTCAATAACTTTAATTTTAATTTTAATTCAAATTTTACTTTTAACTTTAGAGTCAGCAGTTGCAATCATTCAATCTTATGTTTTTATAGTCTTAAGAGCTTTATATTCTAGAGAAGTAAATTAATGATAAAAAAAAATCATACATTTCATTTAGTTGATTATAGACCATGACCTTTATTAGGAGCTTTAAGAACAATAATTTTAGTAACTGGATCAGTAAAATGATTTCATTTAAATAATAGTGATTTATTTTTACTTGGATTATTTATTATTTTAATAATTATATTTCAATGATGACGAGATATTGTACGAGAAAGAACATATCAAGGATTACATACTTATTCAGTAACAAATGGTATACGATGGGGAATAATCTTATTTATTACATCAGAAATTTTTTTTTTTATTTCTTTCTTTTGAGCTTTTTTTCACAGTTCTATTTCCCCCTCAATTGAAATTGGGGGAATTTGACCTCCAAAAGGAATTTATCCATTTAATCCAATACATATTCCCTTATTAAATACTCTAATTTTAGTATCATCAGGATTTACTATTACATGATCTCATCATAGATTAATAAATAATAATAAAAAAGAAGCTTTAAAAAGATTATTATTTACAGTTATTTTAGGAATTTTATTTTCTATTCTTCAAGGATTTGAATATATAGAAGCCCCATTTACAATTGCTGATTCAATTTATGGATCTACATTTTTTATAGCTACAGGATTTCATGGTTTACATGTTTTAATCGGAACAACATTCTTAATAGTTAATCTTATTCGATTAATAAAAAATCATTTTTCTATTTTTCATCATTTTGGATTTGAAGCATCAGCATGATATTGACATTTTGTTGATGTAGTTTGATTATTTTTATATATTTCTATTTATTGATGAGGAAGATAAAATTATAATTATTTATATAATATAAAAAGTATATTTGATTTCCAATCAAAAAGTCTAAAATTTAGTATAAATAATATTATTAATTTTAATAATTATACTAATAATTATATTAATTTCTTTATTAATTATGTTTATAGCTTCAATATTATCAAAAAAAACATTATATGACCGAGAAAAAAATTCCCCATTTGAATGTGGATTTGACCCTAAAGGTAAATCTCGTATACCTTTCTCAATTCGATTTTTTTTAATTGCAGTAATTTTTTTAATTTTTGATGTGGAAATTGCTCTAATACTTCCAATAATTTTAATTTTATCTTTATCAAATTTTAAAATTTGATTAATTTTATCTTCTTATTTTATTTTAATTCTTATTTTAGGATTATATTATGAATGAAATTTTGGAGCTTTAAATTGATTAAATTAAGGATAATAGTTAAATATAACATTTGATTTGCATTCAAAAATTATTAATAATTTATTAATTTATCTTAATATATTTAAATGTTTGAAACAAATAATTGTAATCAGTTTCGACCTGATATTTAAGTTAATTTTTAACTCAAACTTAATTGATAGAAGCCAAAAAGAGGCATATTATTGTTAATAATAAAATTGAATTAATTATTCCTATTAAAGAAATATGAAGATTCAAAAAAAAGCTTCTAACTTTTTATTTTAACGATTAAATTTCGTTTATATTTCAATTTATATAGTTTAAAAAACATTACATTTTCATTGTAAAATTAAGAAAAATTTCTTTATAAATTAACTTGTTTAAAGATATAAATTATCATTATTTCATCTTCAATGAAAAGCTTTATTAATTAAGCTATTTAAACATAAATTATATATTAATATAAATAAATCATCATAAAATAATAATAATTAAAAATAAATTTATTAATGAATTAAAATAAAAGATTAATAAATCTATTAAAGAAGAAAAAATCTTTAAAACCCTAATTAATATTTGCCTAAAAAAATATTCAGTTCAATTTTGATCTATTATTATACTTAAATTCATTGATAAAATTATTGGTTGTTTAATAATTCCTAAAGAAAAAATTAAAGGTATAAATCATATTAAAGAAAAAAATTTTAAAAAAAAAATATTTTTAATTTTTAATTTATTAAAATTTATATTAAAAATAATATACCCAATTACTATACCTAATAAAATAATCAATAAAGGAAAAATTTTAATATAAAAAGGTAAATTAATTATATATGGATAAGGAAAAATTAATCATCTAATTAATCTACCCCCTAAAATTAACATAATTATTAAACCTAAAATACTTTTATTAATTCCTCAATTTAAATCTATTAAACTATTAAATGATAATATTCTATAATTTTTAATTATAGAAAAATAAATTAAACGAAAAGTATATATAACAGTAAAAAAAGTAGAAATTATAAATAAAATTATAATAAAAATATTATAATTAATTAAAAAAAGTTCTTCTAAAATTAAATCTTTAGAATAAAACCCCGCTAAAAAAGGAAAACCACATAAAGCTAAATTAGCAAAATTAAAACAAACTGAAACTAAAGGTATTTGTATACTAATTGAACCTATATAACGAATATCTTGAAAATTATTTAAATTATGAATTAAAGATCCAGCACATATAAATAATAAAGCTTTAAATAATGCATGAGTTAAAAGATGAAAAAAAGACAAAATTCTATATCCTAAAAATAAAATTCTTATTATTAACCCTAATTGTCTTAAAGTTGATAAAGCAATAATTTTTTTTAAATCATATTCAAAATTTGCATTTAATCCAGATATAAATATAGTTAAAACAGAAATTAATATAAATCATTTAATAATATAATTATTTATAAAAAAAACCTTTTCAAATCGAATTAACAAATAAACACCTGCTGTTACTAATGTTGAAGAATGAACAAGTGAAGAAACAGGAGTAGGAGCTGCTATGGCTGCAGGTAACCAGGAAGAAAAAGGAATTTGAGCTCTTTTTGTAAAAGAAGCTAATAAAATTAAAATTATAATAATAATTATGTCATTATTATTATTTATAAATTCTAAATAAAAAATATAATTTCAACTACCAAAATTTAATATTCAAGCAATAGATAATAATAAAAAAACATCTCCAATACGATTTGATAAAACAGTTAATATACCAGCATTAAAAGATTTTATATTTTGATAATAAATTACTAAACAATATGAAACTAAACCTAATCCATCCCACCCTAATAAAATTCTAATTAAATTTGGACTAATAATTAATAATATTATTGAAAGAACAAATATTAAAACTAAAGAAATAAAACGATTTAATTTTAAATCACCTTCCATATAAAATTTTCTATAATAAATTACAGAACAAGAAATAAATAAAACAACTCTAAGAAATATTAACCTTATTCAATCAAAAAATATAGTTATAATAATTGAACAAGAATTTATTCTAAAAATATTAAATTCAATAAAAATATTTAAATAAAATATTATAAAATAAATTCTTATAAAAAATATCATTATTCTAAAAATTAATAAAAAAAATATTATTATAAAACAAATATTTAAATAAATAATCTAAGATAAAAATTTTATATTATTGATCCCACAAATCAATGTTTTAGTTAAACTACTTAAATAAATTCATAAAATAAATAATTCATTATTAATAATTAAAAAATTTAAAGGTAATCAATGTAAAATTAATAATAAATATTCACGTAAAATACCTTGAGTAAAACTATATAAATTAAAGTTAATTTTTCCATGTTGAGTAAATGAATATAAATATAAAGTATATGAAGCTCTAAAAAATGATAAAAATATTAATAAATATAATGAAATATATCTTCAACCTACTATTCTATTAATTAATATAATTTCTGCTATTAAATTTAATGATGGTGGAGCAGCTATATTTGAAGAACATAATAAAAATCATCATAAAGATATTCTTGGTATAAAATTAATTAAACCCTTATTAATTAAAATTCTACGACTACCAATTCGTTCATAAATAATATTTACCAAACAAAATAAACCTGATGAACATAAACCATGAGAAATTATTATTAAAAATGAACCACAAATTCCTCAATTTAATAAAGTTAAAAGTCCTCCCAACAAAATTCTTATATGGGCTACAGAAGAATAAGCAATTAATGATTTTAAATCAATTTGAAATAAACAAATTAATCTAATTAAAATACCACCAATTAAATTCACTCTAATTAAAATAAAATTTAATTTATTTCCTAAAATAAATAAAATTCTAAATAAACGTAATAAACCATATCCCCCTAATTTTAATATAACACCAGCCAAAATTATAGAGCCCGATACAGGAGCTTCAACATGAGCTTTTGGTAATCATAAATGAACTAAAAATATTGGTATTTTTACTAAAAAAGCAAAAATTAAAAATATATACAAATATAAAAAAGTTAAATAAAAAGTATTTTGAAAATATATAATAAAGCTTAAAGTTTTATTATCATAAAAAATATAAATAATTGATAAAAGAAAAGGTAATGAAGCAAATAATGTATAAAATAATAAATATAATCCTGCTTGAATTCGATCTAATTGTAACCCCCATCCTATAATTAAAAATAAAACAGGAATTAACCTACATTCAAAAAATAAATAAAATAATAATAAATCAATTACACTAAAAGTTAATAATAAAAATAATAATAATATTAAAATCATAAAAATAAATAATTTTATAAATATATTAAATTTATAAATAATCTCTCTTGATATTAATATTAAGGAACAAATTCATAGTCTTAAAATAATTAAACCAAAAGATAATAAATCACAACCTAAATTATATCTTATTATTGATCATTCATAATTATAATATCCTATTAAAATAAACATAAATCTTAAAAAAAAAAATCTATATTGTATAATTCAAAATTTTCCTATTAATCTTAAAGGAATTAAAAAAATTAAATAAAAAATAAATTTTATCATATTATAAAATTCTTAAATTTTGAAAATAATCATTACCATATGTACGCACTATTATTACTAAAATTGATAAACCTAAAACCCCTTCACACACACTAAAAACTAAAAATATTATTCTAAAAAATATCTCTAATTCTAATATTCTCAAAAAAATTATTAATGTTAAATAAATAGTTAAAACAATAAATTCTAACCTTAATAAAATTATTAATAAATGTATTCGATTTAAACAAAAACTTAAAAAAGATATAAAAAATAATAAACAAATAAATTCAAAAAAATTAAAAAAATTTAATATAAGTTTTAATAGTTTATATAAAATATTGATTTTGTAAATCAAAGAAAAAATTTAATTTTTTAAAACTTCAGAAAAAAAGAAAACTTTCTTCTTCATTAATCTCCAAAATTAATATTTTAAATAAACTATTTTCTGTATTATTAAATTTTTAATAATTTTTTTATTAATTAATAGTATTATATTTAATTCAATAAAAACACCTTTATCTATAGGATTAATTCTATTAATTCAAACATTAAATATTTCATTATTATCAGGAATTTTAAGAATAAATTTTTGATATTCATATATTTTATTTTTAATTATATTAGGAGGTATATTAATTTTATTTATTTATATTTCAAGACTAACTTCAAACCAAAAATTTAATTTTAATAAAAAATTTTTATTAATAAATTTTTTACTTATAATAATTATTATTTTATTAATTATAAATTCCAAAAATTTTATTTCATTAAATTTAGATATAATTAAAATATTAAATTTAGAATTAGAACAAAATTTTTTTTTAAAAATATCTTTAAATAAATTATATAATCATCCTACAAATCAAATTATAATTTTATTAATTAATTATCTTTTATTAAATCTTTTCATTGTTGTAAAAATTACAAATATTAAATTAGGACCATTACGTAAAAATTTATAATGAATAAACCTATTCGTCTAAATAATCAAATTTTAAAAATTATTAATAACTCTTTAATTGATTTACCATCACCAAGAAATATTTCAACCATATGAAATTTTGGTTCATTATTAGGATTATGTTTAATAATTCAATTAATAACGGGAATTTTTTTAGCAATACATTATACTGCAAATATTGAATTAGCATTTTCAAGAACAATTCATATTTGTCGTGATGTAAACAATGGTTGAATAATACGAACAATTCACGCAAATGGGGCATCTTTTTTTTTTATTTGTATTTATACTCATATTGGTCGAGGGATATATTATGGATCATTTCATTTTAAAAAAACATGAATTAGAGGTGTAATTATTTTATTTTTAGTAATAGGGGCAGCATTTATGGGATACGTTTTACCATGAGGTCAAATATCTTTCTGAGGTGCTACTGTTATTACAAATTTATTATCAGCAATTCCTTATTTAGGTGAATTTTTAGTTCAGTGATTGTGAGGGGGATTTTCAGTTGATAATGCTACTTTAACTCGATTTTTTACTTTTCATTTTATTATTCCTTTTATTATTTTAGCTATAGTATTAATTCATCTTTTATTTCTTCACCAAACTGGATCAAGAAATCCTTTAGGGACAAATAGAAATTTAGATAAAATCCCTTTTCACCCTTACTTTACTTTTAAGGATATTATTGGATTTATTATTATAATAATATTATTAATTTTATTAATTTTAATTATACCAAATTTATTAGGAGACCCTGATAATTTTATTCCAGCTAATCCTATAATTACCCCAATTCATATTAAACCTGAATGATATTTTTTATTTGCATATGCAATTCTTCGTTCTATTCCTAATAAATTAGGAGGAGTAATTGCTTTATTAATATCTATTATAATTTTATTAATTATACCTTTTTTTCATATAAAAAATTTTAAAAGATTAATATTCTACCCTATAAATCAATTCACCTTTTGAATATTAGTATCAAATATTATATTATTAACATGAATTGGAGCTAGTCCTGTAGAATCACCTTATATTATCATTGGACAATTATTAACATTAACTTATTTTTCTTATTTTTTTATAAATCCATTAATTACAAAATTTTGAGATAATTTATTAAACTAATAAAATAAATTAATTAATGAACTTGAATAAGTATATGTTTTGAAAACATAATATAAAAGTTTTAATCTTTTATTAATTTATATATATATATATATATATATAACTTAATAAATTAAAATAATATTAAAATATAATTTTAAACCTAAAATAAATATTAAATAATTTAAAGATAAAGGCAAAAACCTTTTTCAAGCTATTCTTATTAATTTATCATATCGTAATCGAGGTAATGTACCTCGCACTAAAATAAAATTAAATGAAATAAAAACTATATTAAAATAAAATAAAAAAGAAAATAAATCACCACCTAAAAAAATTAAAGAAAATAATATTCTTATTAATAAAATTCTTGCATATTCAGCTATAAAAATTAAAGCAAATCTTCCTCTTCTATATTCAACATTAAATCCTGATACTAACTCTGATTCTCCCTCAGCAAAATCAAAAGGAGTACGATTTGTTTCAGCTAAACAAATAGTAAATCAAACTACAGATAAAGGAAAAAAAATAAAAATTACTCAAATAAATTTTTGAATATAATAAAATTCTATTAAACTATATCTTTCAATTAAAAAAATAAAAGATATCAAAATAATAGCTAAACTAACTTCATAAGAAATTGTTTGAGCTACAGATCGTAATCCCCCTAACAAAGAATACTTAGAATTAGATGATCAACCTGCAATTATAATTCTATATACCCCCAATCTTATACAGCATAAAAAAAATAAAACCCTTAAATTAAATGAATATAAATTAGTAATATAAGGTATAATTAATCATCTTGAAAGAATTAAAAATAAACTAAAAATTGGACATAAATAATAAGGATAAAAATTAGAAATTGAAGGAAAAATTTGTTCTTTAGAAAATAATTTAATTACATCACAAAAAGGTTGTAAAATACCTATAAATCTAACTTTATTAGGACCCTTACGAATTTGAATATAACCTAATAATTTTCGCTCTATTAATGTCAAAAAAGCTACACCAATTATAATCATAATAATTAATAATAAAACCCTTAAAAAAGATAAATATAATTCTTTTAAATTCAATACTATTTGTATAAATAAATTATATACATAAATAAATTCTAAATTTATTACATTAATCTGTCAAAATAGTTTAAAATTAATAATAATCTATTTAAATAAAAATTTTTTTTAAATTTTGGTCCTTTCGTACTAAAAATTTATAATAAATTAAGGATAGAAACCAACCTGGCTTACACCGGTTTGAACTCAGATCATGTAAAATTTTAAAGGTCGAACAGACCTAAAATTTTAAGCTTCTTCACCTAAAATTAATTTTAATCCAACATCGAGGTCGCAATCTTTATTATCAATAAGAACTCTAAATAAAATAACGCTGTTATCCCTAAGGTAATTTAATCTAATAATCTAAATTTTAGGATCAAAATTTCATTTATTAATGTAAAATTATTATAAAAAAGTTTAATAAATTTTTCTATCGCCCCAATAAAATAAAGTTTAAAATTTTTAAATAAATTAAATTTAAAAATAATAAAAATTATAAAACTCTATAGGGTCTTCTCGTCCTTTAAAAAAATTTAAGCTTTTTAACTTAAAAATTAAATTAAAATAAAATTTAATAAGAGACAGTTTATATTTCATTCAATCATTCATTCCAGCCTTTAATTAAAAGACTAATTATTATGCTACCTTTGCACAGTCAAAATACTGCGGCCATTTAAATAAATCATAGAGCAGATTAGACTTTAAATTAAAAATCAAAAAGACATGTTTTTGATAAACAGGTGAATATAAAAAATTTTGCCGAATTACTTAAATTAAATTTTCTATAAATTTAATTATCAAACAAATTTTATAATTTACTAATTTTATCATTATTACAATTATTAAATTATTAAATAATTTAATTTAATAAATTTTTAAATATTATATTTATAAAATTATAATAAATTTTTAAATAAAAAAATTTAAATTATAACATTATTTAAATAAAAACTATTTCTAAGTCTATATAAATTAAATAAATTAATAAAAATATTATAAAATTTTTATTTTAAAGCTTATCCCTTAAAATATTAATATTATAAAATTTTAATAATTAAAATATAATTTTAAATAAAATAATATCTGAATTAAATTCATTTATTAAAAAACTAGATATATTTAAAAACGAATAACATTTCATTTCTATTTTTATATTAAAAATATTTTTACTACAATAAAAATCATAAATTTTATAAAAATAAATCTTTTAAATTCGAGAAAAATATAATAAATATTTTTTATTTAAAAAACCCTGATACACAAGGTACAATAAATCAAATTTACTTTTTAAAAAATTACTTAATAAAAATTTTTCAAAAACCCTTTACAATACTATTACAATTTAATAAAAAAAATTTTATCTTTAAAAATACAAAAACAAACAAAATTTAAAAATATTTTTATTAAAAAAAATTATAAAAAAAAAATAAAATAATTATTAACTTTCAAATTAAGTTGTTTAATCCAACTTCTATTTTATTGTAAATAAAATAAATTTAATAAAAAAATTTAATTTGTATAATTAAAACTTTCTAGAAACACTTTCCAGTACCTCTACTTTGTTACGACTTATCTCATTTTAAAATGAGAGTGACGGGCGATATGTACATATTTAATTCTAAATTCAAAAAAATTTAATAATTTTAATTTACTATTAAGTCCACCTTCAATTATATATTTCAATATAATATTCATATAAATAAATTTTATTGTAATTCATCTTAACTTTAATATAAACTACATAATGATCTGAAATTTTTAATAATAAAAATAATTTAGAAAATTAAATTTCTTTAAAAATAATCTGATAACGACAATAAATAAATTTTTAATTAAAGTAAGGTATCTTGAGGATTATCATTTAAAAGACAAATTCCCCTAATTAGATTTAAATACCGCCAATTTTTTTAAGTTTAAAGAACATAACTATTAATCCTCTAAAATAAATTTTAAATCTAAAATAATAGGGTATCTAATCCTAGTTTATTTTAAAGATTTCATAATAATAAATTTTTAATAAAAATCATTAAATAATATAAATAATTTCACCTAATTTAAATTAATTTAAAAAAAAAATAAAAATTTTAAATATTATTTTATAAATAATATTTACTTATATAAAATGTATAACCGCAGTTGCTGGCACATTTTTTACCAATATTTAACTAAATTATAATTCTAAATTACTTTAATTATTAAATTTAAATGCTGCAATTAAATAAAAATAATTATTAATTATAAATTAATTTTTAAAATTAATTATTATTCCCACAAAAATTTACATGCAAAAAAATTATATCATAAATAAAAAAGCTAAAATCAAACTTTTTTAAAAAAATTATTATAATGAAAAAAAAAGATAAGCTAAATAAGCTAATGGGTTCATACCTCATTTATAAAAATTCTAATTTTTTTCTTTTTATATTAAATATAATTATATATATATATATATATATATATATATATATATATATATATATTTTTTTTTAGTGTAAGATGCACACAGATTTTTGAAATCTTTAGAAATAGTTTAATTCTATTATTAATAAAAATAAAAATTATATTTATATATATATATATATATATATATATATATATATATATATATATATATATAATTGAACATTAATAAATTTAATTTCATAACAATAAAATTTCGAAAAGAAAGTGGTTGTTTGGGATTGAATAAATAAATAAAATACTAGTATTTACTAGATTTAGTTAATAATTTTATATAGAAATTAAATATTGGGGTATTTAAATAGCTAGATAAATTTAATAAATCTATCATTAATGTTTTATTTTTATAATTGAACATTAATAAATTTAATTTCATAACAATAAAATTTCGAAAAGAAAGTGGTTGTTTGGGATTGAATAAATAAATAAAATACTAGTATTTACTAGATTTAGTTAATAATTTTATATAGAAATTAAATATTGGGGTATTTAAATAGCTAGATAAATTTAATAAATCTATCATTAATGTTTTATTTTTATAATTGAACATTAATAAATTTAATTTCATAACAATAAAATTTCGAAAAGAAAGTGGTTGTTTGGGATTGAATAAATAAATAAAATACTAGTATTTACTAGATTTAGTTAATAATTTTATATAGAAATTAAATATTGGGGTATTTAATAGCTAGATAAATTTAATAAATCTATCATTAATGTTTTATTTTTATAATTGAACATTAATAAATTTAATTTCATAACAATAAAATTTCGAAAAGAAAGTGGTTGTTTGGGATTGAATAAATAAATAAAATACTAGTATTTACTAGATTTAGTTAATAATTTTATATAGAAATTAAATATTGGGGTATTTAATAGCTAGATAAATTTAATAAATCTATCATTAATGTTTTATTTTTATAATTGAACATTAATAAATTTAATTTCATAACAATAAAATTTCGAAAAGAAAGTGGTTGTTTGGGATTGAATAAATAAATAAAATACTAGTATTTACTAGATTTAGTTAATAATTTTATATAGAAATTAAATATTGGGGTATTTAAATAGCTAGATAAATTTAATAAATCTATCATTAATGTTTTATTTTTATAATTGAACATTAATAAATTTAATTTCATAACAATAAAATTTCGAAAAGAAAGTGGTTGTTTGGGATTGAATAAATAAATAAAATACTAGTATTTACTAGATTTAGTTAATAATTTTATATAGAAATTAAATATTGGGGTATTTAATAGCTAGATAAATTTAATAAATCTATCATTAATGTTTTATTTTTATAATTGAACATTAATAAATTTAATTTCATAACAATAAAATTTCGAAAAGAAAGTGGTTGTTTGGGATTGAATAAATAAATAAAATACTAGTATTTACTAGATTTAGTTAATAATTTTATATAGAAATTAAATATTGGGGTATTTAATAGCTAGATAAATTTAATAAATATATCATTAATGTTTTATTTTTATAATTGAACATTAATAAATTTAATTTCATAACAATAAAATTTAGAAAAGAAAGTGGTTGTTTGGGATTGAATAAATAAATAAAATACTAGTATTTACTAGATTTAGTTAATAATTTTATATAGAAATTAAATATTGGGGTATTTAATAGCTAGATAAATTTAATAAATCTATCATTAATGTTTTATTTTTATAATTGAACATTAATAAATTTAATTTCATAACAATAAAATTTCGAAAAGAAAGTGGTTGTTTGGGATTGAATAAATAAATAAAATACTAGTATTTACTAGATTTAGTTAATAATTTTATATAGAAATTAAATATTGGGGTATTTAATAGCTAGATAAATTTAATAAATCTATCATTAATGTTTTATTTTTATAATTGAACATTAATAAATTTAATTTCATAACAATAAAATTTCGAAAAGAAAGTGGTTGTTTGGGATTGAATAAATAAATAAAATACTAGTATTTACTAGATTTAGTTAATAATTTTATATAGAAATTAAATATTGGGGTATTTAATAGCTAGATAAATTTAATAAATCTATCATTAATGTTTTATTTTTATAATTGAACATTAATAAATTTAATTTCATAACAATAAAATTTCGAAAAGAAAGTGGTTGTTTGGGATTGAATAAATAAATAAAATACTAGTATTTACTAGATTTAGTTAATAATTTTATATAGAAATTAAATATTGGGGTATTTAATAGCTAGATAAATTTAATAAATCTATCATTAATGTTTTATTTTTATAATTGAACATTAATAAATTTAATTTCATAACAATAAAATTTCGAAAAGAAAGTGGTTGTTTGGGATTGAATAAATAAATAAAATACTAGTATTTACTAGATTTAGTTAATAATTTTATATAGAAATTAAATATTGGGGTATTTAATAGCTAGATAAATTTAATAAATCTATCATTAATGTTTTATTTTTATAATTGAACATTAATAAATTTAATTTCATAACAATAAAATTTCGAAAAGAAAGTGGTTGTTTGGGATTGAATAAATAAATAAAATACTAGTATTTACTAGATTTAGTTAATAATTTTATATAGAAATTAAATATTGGGGTATTTAATAGCTAGATAAATTTAATAAATCTATCATTAATGTTTTATTTTTATAATTGAACATTAATAAATTTAATTTCATAACAATAAAATTTCGAAAAGAAAGTGGTTGTTTGGGATTGAATAAATAAATAAAATACTAGTATTTACTAGATTTAGTTAATAATTTTATATAGAAATTAAATATTGGGGTATTTAAATAGCTAGATAAATTTAATAAATATATCATTAATGTTTTATTTTTATAATTGAACATTAATAAATTTAATTTCATAACAATAAAATTTCGAAAAGAAAGTGGTTGTTTGGGATTGAATAAATAAATAAAATACTAGTATTTACTAGATTTAGTTAATAATTTTATATAGAAATTAAATATTGGGGTATTTAATAGCTAGATAAATTTAATAAATCTATCATTAATGTTTTATTTTTATAATTGAACATTAATAAATTTAATTTCATAACAATAAAATTTCGAAAAGAAAGTGGTTGTTTGGGATTGAATAAATAAATAAAATACTAGTATTTACTAGATTTAGTTAATAATTTTATATAGAAATTAAATATTGGGGTATTTAATAGCTAGATAAATTTAATAAATCTATCATTAATGTTTTATTTTTATAATTGAACATTAATAAATTTAATTTCATAACAATAAAATTTCGAAAAGAAAGTGGTTGTTTGGGATTGAATAAATAAATAAAATACTAGTATTTACTAGATTTAGTTAATAATTTTATATAGAAATTAAATATTGGGGTATTTAATAGCTAGATAAATTTAATAAATCTATCATTAATGTTTTATTTTTATAATTGAACATTAATAAATTTAATTTCATAACAATAAAATTTCGAAAAGAAAGTGGTTGTTTGGGATTGAATAAATAAATAAAATACTAGTATTTACTAGATTTAGTTAATAATTTTATATAGAAATTAAATATTGGGGTATTTAATAGCTAGATAAATTTAATAAATCTATCATTAATGTTTTATTTTTATAATTGAACATTAATAAATTTAATTTCATAACAATAAAATTTCGAAAAGAAAGTGGTTGTTTGGGATTGAATAAATAAATAAAATACTAGTATTTACTAGATTTAGTTAATAATTTTATATAGAAATTAAATATTGGGGTATTTAAATAGCTAGATAAATTTAATAAATCTATCATTAATGTTTTATTTTTATAATTGAACATTAATAAATTTAATTTCATAACAATAAAATTTCGAAAAGAAAGTGGTTGTTTGGGATTGAATAAATAAATAAAATACTAGTATTTACTAGATTTAGTTAATAATTTTATATAGAAATTAAATATTGGGGTATTTAATAGCTAGATAAATTTAATAAATCTATCATTAATGTTTTATTTTTATAATTGAACATTAATAAATTTAATTTCATAACAATAAAATTTCGAAAAGAAAGTGGTTGTTTGGGATTGAATAAATAAATAAAATACTAGTATTTACTAGATTTAGTTAATAATTTTATATAGAAATTAAATATTGGGGTATTTAATAGCTAGATAAATTTAATAAATCTATCATTAATGTTTTATTTTTATAATTGAACATTAATAAATTTAATTTCATAACAATAAAATTTCGAAAAGAAAGTGGTTGTTTGGGATTGAATAAATAAATAAAATACTAGTATTTACTAGATTTAGTTAATAATTTTATATAGAAATTAAATATTGGGGTATTTAAATAGCTAGATAAATTTAATAAATCTATCATTAATGTTTTATTTTTATAATTGAACATTAATAAATTTAATTTCATAACAATAAAATTTCGAAAAGAAAGTGGTTGTTTGGGATTGAATAAATAAATAAAATACTAGTATTTACTAGATTTAGTTAATAATTTTATATAAAAATTAAATATTGGGGTATTTAATAGCTAGATAAATTTAATAAATCTATCATTAATGTTTTATTTTTATAATTGAACATTAATAAATTTAATTTCATAACAATAAAATTTCGAAAAGAAAGTGGTTGTTTGGGATTGAATAAATAAATAAAATACTAGTATTTACTAGATTTAGTTAATAATTTTATATAGAAATTAAATATTGGGGTATTTAATAGCTAGATAAATTTAATAAATCTATCATTAATGTTTTATTTTTATAATTGAACATTAATAAATTTAATTTCATAACAATAAAATTTCGAAAAGAAAGTGGTTGTTTGGGATTGAATAAATAAATAAAATACTAGTATTTACTAGATTTAGTTAATAATTTTATATAGAAATTAAATATTGGGGTATTTAAATAGCTAGATAAATTTAATAAATCTATCATTAATGTTTTATTTTTATAATTGAACATTAATAAATTTAATTTCATAACAATAAAATTTCGAAAAGAAAGTGGTTGTTTGGGATTGAATAAATAAATAAAATACTAGTATTTACTAGATTTAGTTAATAATTTTATATAAAAATTAAATATTGGGGTATTTAATAGCTAAATAAATTTAATAAATCTATCATTAATGTTTTATTTTTATAATTGAACATTAATAAATTTAATTTCATAACAATAAAATTTCGAAAAGAAAGTGGTTGTTTGGGATTGAATAAATAAATAAAATACTAGTATTTACTAGATTTAGTTAATAATTTTATATAAAAATTAAATATTGGGGTATTTAATAGCTAGATAAATTTAATAAATCTATCATTAATGTTTTATTTTTATAATTGAACATTAATAAATTTAATTTCATAACAATAAAATTTCGAAAAGAAAGTGGTTGTTTGGGATTGAATAAATAAATAAAATACTAGTATTTACTAGATTTAGTTAATAATTTTATATAGAAATTAAATATTGGGGTATTTAATAGCTAGATAAATTTAATAAATCTATCATTAATGTTTTATTTTTATAATTGAACATTAATAAATTTAATTTCATAACAATAAAATTTCGAAAAGAAAGTGGTTGTTTGGGATTGAATAAATAAATAAAATACTAGTATTTACTAGATTTAGTTAATAATTTTATATAGAAATTAAATATTGGGGTATTTAATAGCTAGATAAATTTAATAAATCTATCATTAATGTTTTATTTTTATAATTGAACATTAATAAATTTAATTTCATAACAATAAAATTTCGAAAAGAAAGTGGTTGTTTGGGATTGAATAAATAAATAAAATACTAGTATTTACTAGATTTAGTTAATAATTTTATATAGAAATTAAATATTGGGGTATTTAATAGCTAGATAAATTTAATAAATCTATCATTAATGTTTTATTTTTATAATTGAACATTAATAAATTTAATTTCATAACAATAAAATTTCGAAAAGAAAGTGGTTGTTTGGGATTGAATAAATAAATAAAATACTAGTATTTACTAGATTTAGTTAATAATTTTATATAGAAATTAAATATTGGGGTATTTAATAGCTAGATAAATTTAATAAATCTATCATTAATGTTTTATTTTTATAATTGAACATTAATAAATTTAATTTCATAACAATAAAATTTCGAAAAGAAAGTGGTTGTTTGGGATTGAATAAATAAATAAAATACTAGTATTTACTAGATTTAGTTAATAATTTTATATAGAAATTAAATATTGGGGTATTTAATAGCTAGATAAATTTAATAAATCTATCATTAATGTTTTATTTTTATAATTGAACATTAATAAATTTAATTTCATAACAATAAAATTTCGAAAAGAAAGTGGTTGTTTGGGATTGAATAAATAAATAAAATACTAGTATTTACTAGATTTAGTTAATAATTTTATATAGAAATTAAATATTGGGGTATTTAATAGCTAGATAAATTTAATAAATCTATCATTAATGTTTTATTTTTATAATTGAACATTAATAAATTTAATTTCATAACAATAAAATTTCGAAAAGAAAGTGGTTGTTTGGGATTGAATAAATAAATAAAATACTAGTATTTACTAGATTTAGTTAATAATTTTATATAGAAATTAAATATTGGGGTATTTAAATAGCTAGATAAATTTAATAAATCTATCATTAATGTTTTATTTTTATAATTGAACATTAATAAATTTAATTTCATAACAATAAAATTTCGAAAAGAAAGTGGTTGTTTGGGATTGAATAAATAAATAAAATACTAGTATTTACTAGATTTAGTTAATAATTTTATATAAAAATTAAATATTGGGGTATTTAATAGCTAGATAAATTTAATAAATCTATCATTAATGTTTTATTTTTATAATTGAACATTAATAAATTTAATTTCATAACAATAAAATTTCGAAAAGAAAGTGGTTGTTTGGGATTGAATAAATAAATAAAATACTAGTATTTACTAGATTTAGTTAATAATTTTATATAAAAATTAAATATTGGGGTATTTAATAGCTAGATAAATTTAATAAATCTATCATTAATGTTTTATTTTTATAATTGAACATTAATAAATTTAATTTCATAACAATAAAATTTCGAAAAGAAAGTGGTTGTTTGGGATTGAATAAATAAATAAAATACTAGTATTTACTAGATTTAGTTAATAATTTTATATAGAAATTAAATATTGGGGTATTTAATAGCTAGATAAATTTAATAAATCTATCATTAATGTTTTATTTTTATAATTGAACATTAATAAATTTAATTTCATAACAATAAAATTTCGAAAAGAAAGTGGTTGTTTGGGATTGAATAAATAAATAAAATACTAGTATTTACTAGATTTAGTTAATAATTTTTTATAGAAATTAAATATTGGGGTATTTAATAGCTAGATAAATTTAATAAATCTATCATTAATGTTTTATTTTTATAATTGAACATTAATAAATTTAATTTCATAACAATAAAATTTCGAAAAGAAAGTGGTTGTTTGGGATTGAATAAATAAATAAAATACTAGTATTTACTAGATTTAGTTAATAATTTTATATAGAAATTAAATATTGGGGTATTTAATAGCTAGATAAATTTAATAAATCTATCATTAATGTTTTATTTTTATAATTGAACATTAATAAATTTAATTTCATAACAATAAAATTTCGAAAAGAAAGTGGTTGTTTGGGATTGAATAAATAAATAAAATACTAGTATTTACTAGATTTAGTTAATAATTTTATATAGAAATTAAATATTGGGGTATTTAAATAGCTAGATAAATTTAATAAATCTATCATTAATGTTTTATTTTTATAATTGAACATTAATAAATTTAATTTCATAACAATAAAATTTCGAAAAGAAAGTGGTTGTTTGGGATTGAATAAATAAATAAAATACTAGTATTTACTAGATTTAGTTAATAATTTTATATAGAAATTAAATATTGGGGTATTTAATAGCTAGATAAATTTAATAAATCTATCATTAATGTTTTATTTTTATAATTGAACATTAATAAATTTAATTTCATAACAATAAAATTTCGAAAAGAAAGTGGTTGTTTGGGATTGAATAAATAAATAAAATACTAGTATTTACTAGATTTAGTTAATAATTTTATATAGAAATTAAATATTGGGGTATTTAAATAGCTAGATAAATTTAATAAATCTATCATTAATGTTTTATTTTTATAATTGAACATTAATAAATTTAATTTCATAACAATAAAATTTCGAAAAGAAAGTGGTTGTTTGGGATTGAATAAATAAATAAAATACTAGTATTTACTAGATTTAGTTAATAATTTTATATAGAAATTAAATATTGGGGTATTTAAATAGCTAGATAAATTTAATAAATCTATCATTAATGTTTTATTTTTATAATTGAACATTAATAAATTTAATTTCATAACAATAAAATTTCGAAAAGAAAGTGGTTGTTTGGGATTGAATAAATAAATAAAATACTAGTATTTACTAGATTTAGTTAATAATTTTATATAAAAATTAAATATTGGGGTATTTAATAGCTAGATAAATTTAATAAATCTATCATTAATGTTTTATTTTTATAATTGAACATTAATAAATTTAATTTCATAACAATAAAATTTCGAAAAGAAAGTGGTTGTTTGGGATTGAATAAATAAATAAAATACTAGTATTTACTAGATTTAGTTAATAATTTTATATAAAAATTAAATATTGGGGTATTTAATAGCTAGATAAATTTAATAAATCTATCATTAATGTTTTATTTTTATAATTGAACATTAATAAATTTAATTTCATAACAATAAAATTTCGAAAAGAAAGTGGTTGTTTGGGATTGAATAAATAAATAAAATACTAGTATTTACTAGATTTAGTTAATAATTTTATATAGAAATTAAATATTGGGATATTTAATAGCTAGATAAATTTAATAAATATATCATTAATGTTTTATTTTTATAATTGAACATTAATAAATTTAATTTC
>CAXDIL010000007.1:0-14580 GCA_963989295.1 Ametastegia equiseti | reverse complement strand
CTTCCACAATCTTCCTGTGTTGATGTTCGTTGATTCATGTTTACTTCAAGCTCTATTCACTGAGCCTTTGGCCGATGGTGTGGTGATGGTGGGAAAAAAAAAAAAAAAAAGTCCTTTCGCCGTTGATAGTCAATCACTCGGGCATCTTCAACGACCTTTGAGGTCCTCCTGGCAATCCGACGGAGCTGTAGCCAGAATGTCTGGGTCCTGGGGATAAGGACACCAGCTCATTGAAAGAACTCGAGATTATATCCGGTGCCAATCTCCACCATTGGATACACTTCCTGGACTTTATCGAGCACGAAGGTTTGCAGGGTCATCCCATCGATGTTGAACCGTAGGATTGGGCAATCCTGTTTTTTTTTTTTTTTCAAAAACACCCGAGCCTGAGTTATACTGGGGTGCGTGCCGTGCCATGACGCTGCTTGCTCACCATAATATGTCATCGACTTTGACGTCCCTGGTACGAAAGGCACCGACCATGTCAGGCTGTTTCGGAGGACCCTGCAGTTTGTTGATCGTCTTTGCTATATATATCGAGTCGCCTCGGAGCCTTTGTCAGCGCTGTATTTTTAGTTGTCGACCTTGTCCGTTCAACGCACAATGACAAATTGAAACAAAATTCGGCCGGTAAACCTTATTTCATTTTGACATCCCCGTTATAGAAGCCGTTGTGCCAAGGGTCCGAGATGCAAAATCCCGTCATTCGGCATGCGTTTCTCGATAGCTTTTGTTTTGAGTGGATGGAATGGATTCTTTGTCAAAAAAAAAAGTGAATCAATTTTTTTGCAGCGACTTGGTGATCGGCCAACAACAGTGCCCTTCTCCACGTCGTTGATGTTACCCAACTTCTGACACCAGTGTGACACCTCTCACCACAGCCCATGGTATTCTCAGCCTCAGTTCACAATAAAGGCTGAGCTGGTGCACTCAATAAAGAGCATACTTGTCTCTCTCACCAACACCCATCCGCCACAACCAGTCCTCCTTTAGAATACAATTGAAAAGTGTTAGGTGAAGCTATATAGCGCATTACCAAAGTTACTTGCAGGGGTTAAAAGAGATGCAACGCGTCGCTTACCATCATCTTATCAGCCTCCTCCTCCTTCTTGTGAAGGTCGTCCTAGTATCTATCGCTTTCTCCTCTCCTTGGACCTTGTCCTGAAGAATTTTTTAAGGTTTTTACTGTTGGATCAAGGAGACAAAGAGTACATGTACATGTACTGTAGTTGTTTACGCCTCCTGCAGGGGTTTGAACGGTACCCGCTGCAGGGCTTGTGTCACGATCAACAGTCTCATGAAGTAAAAATAGAAGTGGTCTCATTTGAAGGTTCACTCCTTGCGCTAGACATGTCCATCATCCCTGCAGCTGCGTAGCCTGCTTCCCGAGGTCCTGGTCAGCCTCTGGCGTTGCGTAAAGATACACCGTGGGCTTGTTCTCGCTCTTTGTGGTCTTAATGGTGAAGAATGATATCTGGTGATCATCACTGGGTCACGTCCTGCGGCTCTTCCAGCTCTGTCAGTTGATCCCTCTCTTGTTCATCCGAGGGTAGACTTCATTCTCGTCTATCGGCTGGAGGTATATAGTACGGTCGTTGTTGATAAAGTAGATAGCCGCGAACAACGTTGCAGATGTTGTGTCCTGCCTGTGAATGTAAGCTGCAATACCAGCCGACGGATCTCCCACTTGGCCAACAAAGTCCTCGCAAGTTGGGACACCTTTTTGAGGTGTAGTACTCGTTGACGCCGACAATGATGTACCCAAGGGATCTGGACTAGAGTGTCAGTAGGGAAGAGGGTAGGATTAGTTTACGGCGTAGCACTGGAGACAGGTTAAAGTCACTTTCAAGACCCGCCGAGCACTTACTGTTTGAACAAAGTGCGATCCAAAAGGACTCGTGCAATGATGACAACCTGGCGTTGTTGCTGTAGAAGGAATGAAGGTGCCTACACGTCTTTGAGTTTCTCGACGTACTCTTTGAAGTGGCGGACTGCTTTCGATCATCACTGACAGCCTTTGCCTTCTTTCGTCCAACCCAATGTCGGTGTTTGAACGTCGGCCTTCTGCTTGACAGCCAGCCTTCAGCCTGCAGTTCCGGACGCGCGCGTGCGAACGGCGACAGAAGAAGGATCTACTCGCCTATACCAAATGTCTAGGGTGTGCATGTTCACTACCGATGTCCAGAAGGTATAAAAGAGACCCTGACCATCACCTCCATCCATCACCAGCTTCTTCAACTCATATCCTCAACTGCAAGTCTTTCAACAACAAAAACCTCCAATTCCTCTTTTCTTCTCTTCTAAAAACACACTCCCACAATATGTTGTTCAACACGGTTGTTCTCTTCTTGGCCTTCGTCTTTGGTCCTCGCCTCCTCCCACCTCCAAGCTTGAGGCTCTCAGCGAGCCCTTGAATAGTTTCTGTCTCCTCTTACCTCCCAAGAAAGGTCTTGACATCGCTGATAACGTGCAACGTGCCATTTCGTGGTGCACAACCAGCATTGACACCATTCCCTGTGAAAGAATCCTCCCTGACGGTCTCATTACATCGCGGGTCCAAGTGATCGGTCGCTTCAATCGTGACAAGTTCGACCTCGACAAGCACGATCACGGGTGGACAGAACGATCCCAAGCATCCCGATGGTGCCTATTACCAGGGCTACCACTTTATCCAATTGGTTGAACCCGATGTCCAGTACTACTGCTTGCGCTGCTGCAACAAAAAAAAAAAAAGTCGACCACAGACAAGTCGACCAAGGGCTGCACGGTTGTCATCTCTGGCGACAAGTCTTAAACGAATTAGCTGGACGCTCTACTCCCGCTCCTCGTCCTCGTGCTTCTTCTTGCAGGCCTGGTTCAACTGCAAGTGTCGCCTTGTTCACATGTAGTCCGTGTGTTCTTACACGAACCCTGTTCTTTGCAATACACAATCGTTTGGAACCCAATTGCGTCCCCCCTTCACTTGGCGGTCATACCATTGCACTCGATCCGATGTTTCTGAAGCCAGAGAAGTTGGCAAGGAGAGGCCAACCCATCTTCTTGTTGTGCTTCCCAAGAGTCCTTCTTGTGTGTGGAGCCCTTCCTTTTGCTTTTAACACAGAAAAGGCGATTTTTTTTTTTTTTTTTTTTTTTTTTTCATCCTGAGTAACTCTGAGCCTGAATGAGATCCTGTTCTGCATGGGCGACACGAGTCCGGCAACATATCTCCATGGCCCGTCCGAAATCCGATGTTTGCTGATCCTCTCGATGCGCTCCGGTTATTCCTGATGTTCCCGCCTGCATGACTTGGCGCGCGCCTTGTCATCAAGTAAGCAAGCCAAGGCTCGGTTTTATAACCTCGTTCGTGTCGCGGCGCGATCCTGAATTGGGTGTCGCCTGTCTCACGGTACCTCATTTTCTGGCGCAAGTCGTTCAAGGGTAGCAAGAGGATCCAATAGCATGGTCCTCAGGACCCAAAAAAAAAAAGATCTTGTCACCCGTCGAGACTCTAGAAGCAAAAGAATTCGCAAATCACGGACAATAATATCAAGTATCATGCCTGGTTACCTGCCCTCTCCTGACTTTGGGACTGAGGGGCTGTGCATGGCTGAATCACCGTTTTCACACTCACACACTCTCACCACACTTTCACGTCCTCATGGGATATGGTGCTCGAGAGAGAGATAAGATCGGTTTATTGCTCTATAGCCTTGTCCTTCCTTGTTTTGTCTTCTCGGTCGACCATCGATCCTGGATCCTCCTTCTCAATGTCTCCGTAGCTGAGAAAAGTGGTTGGTTGCCTTTCCTTTTTGAAGGGGCGGGGCGACAAACTGGGACCCGCTCACTTTGAGCAAACAACACTCGTACTTTCGAAGGGTGAAACGAGAAAAGGAGAGGAACTGTTCGCTTATGTTGTAGCTTGAACTGGCCTTGAGCAAGGGACGACGCGCGCTTGCATCGGTCTTGAGCCGATTGAGGAGAGGTAGAGAGTAGAGAGAGAGGGAGAGAAGGGAAAGAGAGGCGTGCTTTAGTCTTGAGCGGAGGAGAGGGGTGAACTCGTTCTTGAGAGGGAGGAGGCTTGCACGTAAAAATTTGATCTTCGGCCTCGTGCACTCCACCACAATCCCTCTTCTCACTACTCACTTTTCATCGCATCACAAGACAGCTAACCGCAGACCCCAATCACACCGACCAAGGATCTTGTTCGCCGGTCCTCCGAGCACCTGTATAGATCTTCGAGCTCATCAACATTAGCAGAAGCAGCTTCTATGGCTGCCCAGAATCTGCAGCGGCTGCTACGAGAGCCATGCGCGGAGCCATCGACCAATTGGATCAAGTGTTGACTCCGCTTATCTCCTCGAGGTGTAGAGGGAGACCAGAGGACTTTACGACAGGAGCTGAAGAGAGGGCAATCTTGCGAAGGCGCCTTGCCATGTCGAGTGCGTCAGGAACTGGATCAGATGTTCATCAGCGGGATCAATCGTTGCACCATCGGCGCCTTCTTTAACACCCCGCCTCACGTCTTCATCTACCTCAATAACACTTACATCACAGTCATACTCGCGACCCACTTCTGCCAGGTCATCCTCAGATGGCGCTAGACGGTCATTGACGTCCGGAGGTCCCGTGGATGCACCATCGACAGCACCGAGCACCTCTCCCGGTAGCTCTTCCACGCCATCATCATCCAGCAGCAGTAATGGCACCAATAACTCTCCAGCTGCCTCGCCGGCATACAATCTGGGTCGCATTGGAGTCTTTATCTCTGCCATTCTAAGGATGGTGGATCAACCAAGAGAAGATGGGACTTGTAGGACACTAGCAGACGTGATTGCAATGATCCAGAATTACCTAGTACGCCATTGCAGGACCTGGTCCGGACGTTGCAGAGTCGATCACTGTCAGGGAAACGAGGTCAGTTGTCGAGGGGTTTCCGGCACCATTGCGAAATATTCACCCCATTCTCAATTCATTCGCGAGGGCGCATTGAACGGCCAACAATTGACATCTTAACTGACACGATTGCGATCTGACGTTCATCTAGCAATTCCTGGAACTGGAAGCAGAGTGGAGTGTCCTGAACTCGCTATGTCGGTTATGTCGGCTATGTCAGGAGATGCAGAACCGACTCGACGTAGCAGAGTGATTGGAGTCGGAGGCGAAAGTGACAGAGAGGACGATGTCCAGAACTACGGATCTTCAGCACGGATTGAAACTGGTTCTCTGAAGAGATGGCAGAAGCTACGTGAGATGGATCTGGACCTGGACCAGGATCAGGGTATGAGTATGAGCAGGACCACCTGGAAGTGAAGACGAGGAGGAGGTAGGACCTCAGGCGTCTGTCAACACTCGAGAGGTTTATGAGGAAGCTCTGCAAAGTCAGACGCATCAGCCAAAGACAGTAAGGTCTACTATGATCGCTCTCAGTTTGAACGCCTCTGATGTACGCGTGTCTCCTGTTGCACTCTAACGAAAAGATCCTCTCCTTTCGATAGAATGTCTGTGACTTCATTGAGGACTCGGGCTTGGCAGGAATTCGCTTTGTGTACAGCGTCAGATCCATTTGGGGGCAGTACAGAGTATCTGGAGTCGTACAATATCAAAGCTCAGTTGCCAAGAGGTATCGAAAACATTCGGCCACATCTTGAGAACGTCGATGACATTCCTCAGCATGTCTTCTTAGAGTGCGCCATGAGGCAGCGACAAAGATGATCAAGATATTTCAGGACTATGGCGAGTTTGTGTGCTGTGTTGGAAGCTCGCTCAATATCGAAGCGTTTGCCAAGGTAACATGATGATAACACCACAGGTTGCTCGGTAATGGTGTCGATGAGGTAATGCAACCATTTGTTGTTAACATCACTTTTTATTTTAATGATGATAGGCGAGAATAGAACCTATTAGGATGGGTTCAAGCCCAAAGTCAAGATCTGCGTATTTACTAGGGGCCAAGATCAATGGTCTACCTTGTGGGTTGACGATGCATAGCGAGACAGTTTATCACACCCTGACGCAGGTCATCCGTGAAGCACGCAGGTTGCTCAACTCTCAGCGCCAGGTAAGAACGACCATTTCGACATCAATTTGTGTTGCACTGGATGTAATATGTCCTTGAGGAATGCCTAATCTTTCTATCAGTGATCGCTCTAGGACACATCATGTACACATCGTCTCTGCAGTGTCAATTGAGGTGCTTCACGCCACCCACTCGGACCCGTATCAAGCAACCTTCCCCATGTCAAACCTTCATCCTATTCATACACACCACGAGCCTAAGCTCGCGTAGCTTGCTAGTGGAACACACTAGGCACAGCCGAGGACCCTTGCATCCTTCTTCCTTTCAATCGACCTTGGTCCGTTCATCGCACCTGGAGACACCCCAGAGTCTGACTGCACACCTTGCCATCCTACCCTGTACTGAACCATTCTTCAGTCTTGTCAACTTTACAACCCAGCCGGATTTCAGAATGCCTCGAGGAGATCCGTGGTGAAGGACGAGGATGCGGTGGTGCGGCTTTTACTATGTCTAGTACGGATACCATCCAAGCGACCTTCAAGAACCCTGGGGATACAATCCTGTATGTTCTCAAGGGGTGTCTTCCCTCCGTCTGTCTATCCTGCTCTCTCTCTCTCCTGCTTTTCTAACCTGCCTTTCTCAGGATATCATAGGACCCGTTGCAAGACATTTCATCGGACGAGGAAGAATCCCAGTACTCTGCGATGAAGAGGCTCAAGGATGCTGTATACGCGAGTCCTTGTTATAACATGGGACCAGAGAAACCTGACTGTAAGAAAATCATGGACGAACGAGAGGGTTGTCCACCATGCATGGCAGGATCGAAATGTTCAGGCAGATTCCAGTTCAGAGCACTCATCGAGAACATTTCTTTTGCCATTGTCAAGTGCAAGTGCATGGATCAGTTCCACCAGGACAGGGCAGAATTGCCGAAACTGGAGGCCATCAAATCAAGTAGGTGCATGCATCGGAGGCGATCACCACAAAAACTGTAAAGCGCAGCTGGGGATGGTGTGAACCGCAATCAGGATTGGAAGGGTCCAATGGCTTACCCGATAGCCGGTGTTAGGCTTGGGGTGTTGGATGCTGATCTGTATCTCAAGAAACTTGACAATGGCATAGGGTCAATAAGACTGGTGCTAACCCAGCATAACCATTCTTCATTCACCATATTTTTCTTCTAGGCGAATCATTCTTCCCCGACAAACTACACTCGATTCTGGATCCCAAGGCTGTCAGGAGTACGTATCGATCCAATCCCTTCATGGATCCTATTACCCGCCCTATCTCACTGCGAGACCCGTATTCTGGTTCTAAGACTACATGGCATTTCTTTAGAACTCAAGACAGTCAAGGGGAAACGTCCCCATGGCACCTCTCCACTCTTCCTCATGACACGCTCCACGAGACCGTCTTGTGCATCATGGCCATGAGCAGACAGCTTCAGCGCAACACAGTTCAAAGCGTGGACCTTTTTCTCTCCACTACCACCAACTTGCACATCACGTTTTCCCCCCAATACATACCTCGTTTCTTCTATTGCGCAAGAAACTAGTAAATAAACTCTCGCCGTTGTCCGCTGCGTATCCACCATCGATACCTCCAATGCTTTCGAGTCATCCACTTGCTTGGCCTGTGTGTTTGTCTGTGCCATCTGTGTCACCTGTGCTGTGTCGCTGCAGTCTTTGCCTGTGTTGTCTTCGATGTCGTATGCGCTCGCTGCTTGCTCTTGTTTTAATTCCCTCAAGGTTGCCTCTCTGTTGTCCCCTTCCTCTGAGTAGGTCAGCAAATGTAGTTCCTGCACGCACCCGGTTCTCGACTATTTGGTCTTCTTCATGGACTTTGCTCAGGGAAAAAATGTGATTTCCTCGATGACTGGACAAACTGGGGGTCAACCTGAAGCCAAGATATCTTGTACAGCATCATCAAGTCGATGTCAGAGTCAGGTCCTATAGACCAGTTCCGGAGAGATTCATCTGGTAGCCACTAACACACACTTGCGTGCCACCAATCCGAATTGTGTATATACATGCCTATGTGCACACCCCGCAAGCGTCCCCCCACAACTGAATAGAGCCATGTAACATCACTTCTAAGCAAAATCCATCATGACGGGCCCCAGGACCTTAATGGTTCTAGTATTATTGGTAGTCCTATGTTCAAGGTATCCGAAACTCAAGTTGGTCCCCGGTTTTATGCATCAGTTATAGAGATGAAGAGCCGCAAAACCTTGGCTCTCTTACCAATGATCTACTGCGGTACTTTTTACATGCATTTACTGCGAGACTTTTTACTGGGAGCGAAAATTTTACACCTTCTCCACAACACTCGCGTACTCAATAATTTTTTTTGTCACTATGTAAATGTCCGAGATGCCAGGCCCCATGATGCTGGTTCTTCGGTCATAGCCTATTCCAAAAGGGGTCTATCGATGTGCCTACTCAGATTTGTCATTTGGGGGGGTCCATGTCACTCAATAATTTTTTTTGTCACTATGTAAATGTCCGAGATGCCAGGCCCCATGATGCTGGTTCTTCGGTCATAGCCTATTCCAAAAGGGGTCTATCGATGTGCCTACTCAGATTTGTCATTTGGGGGGGTCCATGTCACTCAATAATTTTTTTTGTCACTATGTAAATGTCCGAGATGCCAGGCCCCATGATGCTGGTTCTTCGGTCATAGCCTATTCCAAAAGGGGTCTATCGATGTGCCTACTCAGATTTGTCATTTGTGTGTCAATGTCACTCACGTTCAGAATCATCTTGGTTGACTCCGCACCTGAGAGAGAAAAAAAAAATTGAAAAAAGAAATAAAAAGTGACGAATGGGACGGCTCGCATACTATATCGGAGAACGCCGGCCCGCCATTGCCCCCCTCCACAGCGTACCCTGCGTTGACGGCGCCATCACCCGCAAGTGTTGCGCCATGCTACCTACCCATATGGCAGGCCTACCATACATATCATTAGTAGAAGTCCCATTATTGGTCCATATTGTGAAATTCCCGCGGCGGAAGTTGTCCTTATACCCGACCCCCCCAAGTTCGCTCGAGTTAGATTACTCGTTTGAATTACAACTCGGAAGCGCACTGACCAGGTTCGAGTCCGGGCGGAGGATTAAAGATTTCCACAAATCTCACGTGCTCAACATAGCCTACTCTCAAGTCATTTAGCTCCAGAGTCGAAAGCTGGGCTTGTTCACCTCTTTCTTTCACTCCGCTCCACAGCCAGCACACACACACACACCTCCCACCATCGAGTGTCGTGAATTTAGTGTGTCACACCTAAAGAACACCTATGACACACCCACACCTGTGACACACCAAATTGCAGAAACACCCTTCCTGACGTGAATTTAGTGTGCCATTTAGGTGGTCATTCTCGTCTTCGCCCCTACTTGTTTGCCCCATGCACGACATGCTGAGCCACTTGTCTCCACTTTTTGCTGCTCACCCCTTTCTTGCCTCCCTTTCCACCCCCACTACACCACTGCCGACAAGAAGCGCGAGGCAAGAGCACCGTCAAAGTTCAGGTAAGAGAGATGACTCCCTCCCTGTATACACTGTATACACCCTCCCGCTCTGTCCTTCCACAAAACCCGTACGTGTCAGTATTTGTTCATCGGCTTCTCATTCCTCATTCCTTTTTCTGTTCTTCCACTTACTTTGTACTTCACTAGATAGGAAATGGGGTTCAAGTCCCCAAGGCTCAACCAAAGCAAGAGACCGGGCAGGGGACCAAGCGGGATGAAGTTGGCGGTGGGCACGAGTACAGATACAGGCAGACGCAATAGCATGAGGACCATAGGGCATAGTGATAGATAGAACCAATAAAGCAGTGTTCTCGATAGTGTGCAGCTGAGTGGTGTGCGATACGATGCGATACGATGCAATGAATTGTGGATTGGTCCTTGTACAAGTCGGCCAAAGGCGTTCCTTGACCTCCAAAGCTCATTTCAGGTACTCTATCGCCCATGTCTTCGCAGTTCATTTGTGATGAGGGCAAGAGTGTCCTCGAACTCTGTCGGTTCCAGCTTAACTCTAAAATGTGATCCACTTGCCGTTGCACACCAGCATTGCTTTGCCCATCGCATCGGCTGCACACTATCGAGATTAACGCTTCAATAAAACTTTATTGGTGCTATTCATACAGTCTTCACTATTGTGCCTATACCTGTACCCGTATCCCATCGTCGCCCATACCTTGCTTGGTCCCTTGCTGCTTGGCCCATTGAGCCTTGGAGTCCCGAGCCTATTTAGTGGAAGAAACCAAGAAGAGGTCCTTCTAGTGCCTTGCAACACAAGGTATATTGACGCGCAAATGGTCCCTTCGGGAATCGAATACAAAGGAAGGAAAAGAGGAAAGGTGAAAGAACAAAGGCAAAAGGAATGGGGAATGAACAAACGATGAGGAGGAAGAGAATTGATCAAGAAACAAACAGGTGGAGGAGAAAATGTGAACGGTGGGTACAACAACATATACAGGAAGGGTTGTCTCATACCTTTGCTTTTACGAACTTTGCCTCGCGCTTCTTGTCGGCAGTGGTGTAGTGGGGGTGGAAAGGGAGGCAAGAAAGGGGTGAGCAGCAAAAAGTGGAGCTGTTTGACCGACAAGTGGCTCAGCATGTCGTGCATGGGGCAAACAAGTAGAGGCGAAGACGAGAATGACGATGAAGACGAAGAAGAAAACAAAGAAGAAGAAGAAGAAGAAGAAGATGATGATGAAGAGAAACCCGACAAGACTCATCCACATTGGAAGGCGATCAAGGAAACAGAGAAGGACGACGGGCGCACCCGCATTCGCGATACAAAGGAAATCGCTCTTGCTGAAGACGACTCCAATCACCAGCGATAATGATACAACGCCTAGCAGGTTTTGTCGGTCCTTGACTTCCGCCGCCTACCTGGTGTCGATACTGACTCACTTTTCTTTTCAAAATACTATAGACAGGATGGAGGAGGTCGAGTGGATGCTGACGCATTGGAACAGGCGGAGGGACGCGACTCTTTGAGGCTTGGCCAAAGTGAAAAAAAAAAATCGGTGTGACCACTGTTTACTGGCATGACTGAAGAGCCTGAAAGCCTCACTCTGTTCTCTCTCGTCCACTTCATCTCTCTCTCGTCCACTTCATCTGCTCAGCTACATATATACAACAGCAACAACAACCTCCCACTGTCCCTCCCTCCGTCTGGCTATCGTTCCTACTCCTCGGCAGAGTAAACAGTAGACGAAAACACCACACAACCACCAGATACACTCTTTGTCGAGAACAATACGCTTCACCAGAATGTTATACGAGCTCATCGTGAAGGTAACCAACTCCTGTCCAGCAAAAGCAACTCTTGTTACTTGTAATACGAATCCAGGTCTGTTGACACCATGTTATCTTCGTGTTACACTCTTCGTGGTTTGCTGCACCAGCTCTGCCTCTCGGTGCTCGAGGGCGTTGTAGAACTTATTGAGAATGGTTTAAAGAGCGAGTCTTCCCTCCTCCCATGCTCCTCCCACGCTCAAGGCCACAGCCACAGCCAAAGCCAAGGTTGACGTGCATGCTGTCAAGGTATGTGGAGAGTGTTTGTTTGCACGCATGTTGTTTTGTTTGTGCAACAGCCATCCGTACTCACTTTCATGTCAACTGTCCAACGACATCTGTCATGCCTTAGGCCCCCCCTCGACTGGCCTCGCAGAACGCATCCAGTGCCCCCCGACTGGCCGCGCAGAACGCACCAAGTGAAGCAGCCCACCCGACTGGCCTCGCAGAACGTACCCAGTGAAGCAACCCCCCCGACTGGCCTCGCGGAAAGTATAAGCGAAGAAACGCTCTGCGGAAAGCACCAACAGTAACCGTGAGTTTGAGCAAAGCTCCTCATGCATTCCCGGCTGCGTCTGAGCCAAGGATCACACCCCTGACCGCGGGTGGCAGTGGCAACGAGGTCAAAAAGCCGAGGAAACCTCACAGGGTCCCACAAAGGCATGTATTCACAGTGTGTCCTCTGTACCGCGTCTATCCACGCAGCATGATTGTGCACACCGCTTGCTTCATCGAAGAAAGACTTTTACACCTTTTGTTGAATCGAAAGTACGCGCCCTCTAACCTTTGTATCATACCTCATACTGGTGCTTGCAATAGGTCCAGCGCCGGGCTCGGGACCCTCTACACAAGACCCACCAAGAGGGATGCCGAGATCTGAGCAAGGTAAGCAAAAGAAGGGAAAAGGGCCGGGAGGGGGGGGAGGGTGTTCAAAAGAGTGCTGGGCCAAGTGGTGATCCGGAACGTGCAGGCTCGAGTATCATCCATGGTGCTCGGTCTCCGTTATGGACCACACTCGGTCTCCACGTTGCAGCCAGTTCGCTGGCTTCGCGTGGATTTCCAGCTGGCTAGGGTGGGACTCCCAGTTCGTGAGGCCCTCATGCCGCTGGCTGGTGGTTGCACTGATTGCGTCTCGTTTCGGCCACCCGCTGGGTTGGCCTCTTGACTTTTAGGTTCCACTATTAGGTAGTGAGTTTTGTAACAGGTTTTGGCAAGCAGCTTCCGACAGCTGCGACCACAGGATTCCGGACCCCTGCAATACTGGACTCCAGCAATACCGGACTCTAGCACCACTGGACTCCAGCACCACCGGACTCTAGCAACACTGGATTCCAGCACCACCGGACTCTAGCATCACCGGACTCCAGCATCACCGGACTCCAGCATCACCGGACTCCAGCATCACCGGACTCCAGTACCACCCGACACCAGCATCATCCGACATCAGCATCACCGGACTCCAGTAATACCGGACCCCAGCATCAGGATTCAGCACTCGACATTGCCAAAACCTGTTACAAGACTCGCGACCTAGGGACCTAACTGTTTACGCTAACCTTGGGTGGAGGGCGATCCGGATGAGTGTAGTCCATCATCCAGTAAGGGCTGAGGTAACCCGCGGCTGGCGTGTCCACCTAGCTTGGCTGGAATCCCACAACTGTCAGCTATGCTGGCAGTTGTGGGGATTGAGAGTGGGATGATGTAACGAGGTACCGCAGCACTGTTTTTGGTGCTCGACCTACCGTTCCATGATCAACACTTGGCCCAGCACGAGCGAACACCCGAGGCACGTAGCAAAGAAGCACGCTTTGCTCGTGTCCTCTTTCCTTTTCCCTTGCCTTGCTCAGATCTCGATAGGTACGGGCGAGTCATCCCTCAGGACCCAGGTTGTCATCGCGACCGCGACATCCACAAGCCGTTCCAAGTCACCGGGTCACCAAGTCACTCAAGACACATCGCGACCGCGTCGTCCAAAAAACGCTACAAGAGTGGATCAGTCTCCAGACCCATCAAAAGGACCAGCAGAAGAGGGGGCTCGATAGAGGTGGATTAAATGACATAATAAAGACATGGAATACAGAATCGATTGATGGTCTTCAAAGCCTTGGAGCTGTGTGGCAAAAGCAATCGCGTGCAATACTGGCTGTTGAGCCGTGGGCAAGTGGATAACCTTTTAGAGTGAAGCTGGAACCGAAAGAGTTCTGGAGGGCACTCGAGCCATCACAAGGGAAAAATCTATTTTGCAACCCCTCTTTTTACATGGATTTCCTGCGGAACCATCTTGATAGTCTGACACAAGTACAAGTCCCTCTAATGACTGAAGAGCTTGGCTCCTAGGTGCCCTTCGGACTCTTCCTTCAGTTCCAGTCTCTACCTTGATTGACACCAGAAAAGAGGTTAATTCATTAAAAAAAACATGATTCAGGGTGCCCTGGTGTTGCAGCATCCCTGTTTCATGACTTGCCATGTATCAAGAGGGCCGTAGCATAGTTTAGCAAAGTTTCAAAGAGAAAAAAACCGGGATCCAGCAAGATGACGGTGCTTGGATGTTCACAGGAAATCCATGTAACGGGCTCACAGGAAATCCATGCAAAAAGGGGGATTTGCCGAGCAAGCGTTGGCAACGAGTGTCGTGAATTTAGTGTGTCACACCTAAAGAACACCTATGACACACCCACACCTGTGACACACCAAATTGCAGAAACACCCTTCCTGACGTGAATTTAGTGTGCCATTTAGGTGGTGCCTGTTACACCTATGGCACACCTACAGCACACCAATAGCACACTGGTTGTAAGAACGCAGCGGCATAGAAAGGCCATGCCTACGACTATCTCCCATGGAACATCAGTCAAGCAATGTGGCGCAGTCCAATGGAATGGATGTGTTCTTTACTCGTACATTCACAACACTTTCCCTCTTTGCTCATTCCCATACACACTTCCTATCGCCATTAAAGAAACCGACCTCTGACCTCTTCTTGATCCTCTGGAGACAAAGTCTTCAAGCACGGTCTCTTTAGGTGATAAAAGTCAAACTGAATCATTCTGTCGCTGTTTATCTTGTGCACCAAGAACTTGCCACGGATAATGGAAAGGTTACAGCCAACACAGGTATGTATAAGACTGTCCACGCGGACCACCCCTTTAGGAAAGGATGGATGACGCGGCCGAGTCCTTACGATTGGGTGTGCTAGGTGTGCTGTGGGTGTGTTGTGGGTGTAGGTGTGACACACTAAATTCACGACACTCGTTGCCAACGCTTGCTCGGCAAATC
>CAXDIL010000006.1:0-28708 GCA_963989295.1 Ametastegia equiseti | reverse complement strand
TGGTCATGCGATGAAGAGGAGTGGCCTCCCGAATATGAATGAGAAGTGCGCGAATGGGTGTGCGATGTCGATCCACTATGGTGGGAGTGGTGTGTTGGTGTGGCGGTGGAGGGAGGATGGTCCAAAATCTCGTAGCCGGCCGGGATACCATGAAAGGTGTCGACCAGTTCTGGCGAACAAATATCATTTCTTGTAGTCGCTCCTGCTTGCAGTTCGATATCGACAACGCCATTCCGATTAGCCGATGTCTTTGTCTTCAACTTTTCGGCCCAACCCCAGCTGAGGATGAGAATGTGTACGACAACGAGGGCACCCATCGTGCCAAAGACGGAGGCAATGGCTGTTGTACAGGTCCCATCTTTGTACAAGGTGATGACTGTGCTGCGGTTGTTGTTTTGAGAGTTCTTGCTATTGTGTCCTGTGTTGTCTGCTTCTTGTTTGCTTGGGTGCCTTGGAACGAGGACTGAGATAATCTTGTATAGTGCCAGTCACCTAGTCCGCACCAATTAAGGCCGTGTCAAGCAAATTGAAACAGTATGGATACTCAATAAGAAAGGGTTTGCAATTAAGTATCGGTCAATAATAGAGGGGGTTTCAATTAGGTGTCGGTCAAATAATAGTTCATGAACATGAACCACGCGAATAACAAGTTGGGTGTGGAATCGTTTTCACTCCTGCCTCTCGTGGAAGTAAGCTCCTCATCCCCCTTGTGCCCCAAGCCCACCACTATGGTGCTGATCAGAGAGCTTCAGGAATCCCAGAGCGCCCCGTTCACGATCTCAGAGGAGAGAGGCTTCGTTGACCTTGTCTTAACCAAGGATCCCCCAGGAGAGTCCCTACGTCACCTACTACAACGGGCTTGTTCGGACCCCAGTACGCACCAGAACTCCGAGAATCACAAGGGAGCGTTATCGGCTTTAAGGCGGCTGGGCCTTGTGGCGGTAGCAACAACGGCGGACGATGAAAGGTCCACTTCACTGGCTCAGTACCTGTGTGCAACCCTTCTTGATTACCATAACGTACACCCAGGCAAGGCGCAGTCGCCCGACGTCCAATTCAAGCTCGACATTCACCAGGAAGATCGCACGTCATGCACACTCGACCTCCCTGGCCGCAGTAGACTGGTTCTCTGGTACCTTGCCCACAAGCTCCGCACTAGTATATACATCTTCACCAACCGGTCGAAGCCGATCGCACTGCTGTACAGTGGGTCGTCGGCGGCCATCGGGTTTTACAATTGTGTGGATTCTTACATGGGAACCAACAAGTTCTATGTCCTCGGGCCGAGTCCTGCACCTCCTCCACCCCGTCACATGGTCACAGATCCTCCGAGCCTACCAGATCCTCCAGATCCCGCCAAAACATTACCTCCGGCTACCCTGCGGACAGAACAGAAGAAAAATGACTCGGAGGCGCAACCTTAAGCGTCTGTCTGTAGAAGACTCGCAGCAGTTACTGAAGCGGACATGGTAAGCGGTTCTTCTAGACGTCATTGTACCTTCCTTTTTTATCTACCACAACGAGCTAATCACTTGATCATCTGTATAGCGTCGAGCATCTGTCCTTAACCATCGAGCGAACCGTGTCAAGCATCCTCAGTCCAAAGCCCAACAAGGCTGCGCCCCGTAACCGGAAGATTGCCATGTCTCTTGATCACAAATTGAGCAAGGCCAAAGATGACCTCCTGAAGAGTTTCCGATCAAGCAAACATGTGCCCAGAGGAGTTCTAGGAGCAGCAGTGACTCTGGCAGAGGAGGGCACTGGGGCAGGATGGCTACCGTGACAATTTCCAGAATGATCTCGGACATGTCAAGGCCGTGGATGTGTGGAGGGACGTCGTGGACGAGAAGTTCGAGGAGAAGTGGGACCTCGCTTTGAACGAAGCCAGTAGTAAGTCGTCCATGGATATCGACCCAAGAACCACTGACGACTCGGACAAGAACGTCGATTACCGAACATGCACTGTAACGCTGCGGTCAGTTCTACGACCCGAGATTGCAGAGCATGCGAACAGTATCGAGAACCTTTTATCTCAGAGTCAGAAGATTGTCTCCGATCTAGTGGACGAATTACAAGTGATCATGCACAAAGCGGTGTTTGCAGTAAGTTGATGCTGACAAATGTCTTGCATCATCGCATATCCTTAGTGCAGAGCAATTGACCTTTGTTTTAAACATAGATCGCGTCCGGAGTCATCTATCCTTCAAACATGGGTCTTGAGTGAAACAAAGGGCTTCGACGTCTCCTGCCTCCTCCCAGCTGGAATACGCTGCTCGCACCTCAGGGAACCTCAAGCTAAATATAGCGCCATTACCTCGAAAGTTACAAGAGCACTTGGAGAACGCCGAAGCCGACGACGAGTTGCTGCGAATTTTCAGCAAGGACCACATCCAGAGACTGTACGCGGCGTTTCTTGGTGTACGATCACTCGAAACCACAGACGAGACGCATGTTGGGGGGAGAGGTTCCACTCGCAGACCAGCATGGGACGCAATCGAGAGATCGATCCGCTCCAACTCCTCAACGAGCAAACCAGAAGTGACAGCAGACGGCCTTTCGCGTACGATGCTCGAGCATATGACCCAGGTCGCAACATCCATGAACGAGCTATGGAACGGAGCGATCTACAAAAAGTTGTTAGATCATCTGCTAAGGATCTTATTACGGGTACATCTTTGCCCCACACCGAGAAGAGCGCATACAGGCGGGAGCAAAGGGCGAAAGCAACTTCTACGCAAAACGAGCGAGAAGCCGGGACAACGTCCAAGCTGCGGATGGGAGCATGGAGGGGAAAGGTTCTGGCGCTCGCCGATGAACTAGCAGACCACGTCTGCAATGACGCTTTGCATCACGAGGTTCGCGTTTCCGTCGTGTTGCAAAAGTTGAAAGCGCTCCAAAATGTTCGTCCGCATCCTGAACAAACACATTTTGGCACGATCGAATCCCGGCTCTCAAACTTGATGACGGAGACAGAAGCAGCGGAGCGACTGCAGGCTGCCACACCGGCACAGGATACGGACAGTTTTGACGACGACGACGACGACGACGACGACGACAACGACAACGACAACGTGGATAACAAGAACGGAGAGAAGGATGTACCAGGTGAGTGCTAGAGGCACGGACAGTTCAGATGTTGTGTGCAATAAGTTTCATATACTTGTATTCACTGTTCTTTTCGTTTCCTGGTCGCCTCAGCGCGAAAGCTTAAAGCGCTGAAGGCAATATGCCGAACCCTTTTAGAATCGCCGTGTATCAAGTCGTCGGTGGACGCCTCATATGTCCGGAAGTCAGGATTTGCCAAGGAAGCGATTTCAGACAGAGAGTGTGGTGTCGTTTGTATGATTGTGAACACGTTACGGCCATTTGTGCCTCGAAGAAACCGCCGAATCAAGCCAGACGGAACAACTACAAACATACCACCTGCCAGCGTATGTCTCAGGCGCCAATCGTCCTGATTGCAAATGCATTTTGCGTGCCACATCGCATCCCGAGTTCACCCGCAAGGTCGCTCCACACTCCTCTGTCGGAACACCGAGCGCCCTTATTTTAGGACCACAAGGGTTTTATGAGACGCTTTGCCGCTCTAAGCCAGGATATTTGATGTTTACGACCACAATGCGAATCCCATCACTAGCATCGCGAAAGCAACAAGTCCAGCAGAAAACAAGCGCGCAGTCATCGGAGGCTTTTTGGACCTCGACCAAGTAGAGAATATATGCGCGAAGCACGACCTCGTGTTCGGGGACAGGTAACTGATGCACAATAGGCACGAGTAGTTTATGCTGTACAACGAGACGTACCGTTTGTCGATCAATTTTTCTCACAGGGTTGACCCTCAATAGGTAATGCTATGTGAACCGCCATACGGTACGTCTTCTCGGAAAGCAGATCAAGCAGGGAAAGGAGAGGCGAGGTTTCCCAGTCATATCACAAATTGACCAACGGCGCAAAGATGGGGGGAACAAGTACACGAACGAATGGGAAAACGAGTTTTTTTTAAGAGCGGGAAGTCCGTTCAAGAACTTGAGATCGAAGCTGCTGCGGCAGGTGCCAAAGTATCTGAGCTGGAGAAGGAATTCAAGTCCGCGAAAGCCGATGTTGAAAGACTCACAAGTGACAAGCAGAAATTTACTGCGATGAGTCCTCAAGAACAAACATCCCATGGCCAGGGCGAAAGGTGGAATATCAAGCAGGAGCTAAGAGCCAAGCAGCTGTTGTATCTGGACCTCGACAAACAGTTACGAGTACGTCGCTACGAGAGGCATCGTTTGAACATGATGGCGAAAGCCGGACAGAGTCATGTCTTGGAGGAAGGAGAGTATAAGTACAATAACAACAACAACAACAACAACAACAACAGCAACAGCAGCAGCAATAGCAACATTATCAGTAAGATGACAAGACCAACGATGGCCAACCCCTGTGCAGAGGACAAGACTAGATTCATCGACCTGTCGGCGCTGCGGAGTGAAGGAGTTGGTCTCGTATTTGGTGGAACGGATTACGGTGTTGCAACAATGAGCCGCACGGTCCCATTGACCTTGGACACCATTCAAACCCACTGCAATCGATTTTGGGCACTGAGCGACATGAACGAGGACACCAGCAGTTCGCTCGCTGAACCCGCTTACTCTCCGTTGCCCCCAGCATTTTCGGTAACCGCACCACAGCTTGAAAGTACATCACATGCGAACAAGATGAGACGCAGACGTGAGAGGAGGCTTCAGAGAAACGAACCTGTCAAGGCAGCGCTCAAGGAACTCTCCACGAAATCGTTCAGCACCGGCAGTTTCAATGGGAGAAGTAGATGAAGGTGCAGGCAGGAAAACGTGAGCACGGCCCGACGATAAGAGCTTTTGAAACGTCAATGGTCGCGACAGCATGATGTTCACCATCAGGAGCTACGGACAACTCGGGCCTACATGAAATTTGCCAGCGCGGAGAGAAGGTTCTTGCAAAACTACGGGCGCACACATTGTAAGTTGATGGCGTTGTAACAAAGAACATTCCACTTGTTGTATGTCTATTTTGACTGACCAACAAGCCGTTGCACTAGCTACAGCGGCCTCGGTTCTGCCCACACAAACAACCCCCTCCATCGCATTGCAAGCTACGTCATCGTCATCGTCAATGCAGTCGCTTGTGTTGCCTCCATTGACCTCGGCCCCGGTTGCATTGCCACTTCCATCTTCCCCGCAGCCCGTACGATCCTCGCGGACAACTCCTCCACATCCTGTTGCATCTGGATCCATGCCGACGCAAGCACATCGATCGCAGATAATACCAATTCATTGCATAGGCGATGCAGGAACAGGGGTTGGAATGCGCCTCAAGGGCTTCGCCCGGCGTGGAGGTCGAAGATTCAGAAATGAGCACAGAAGGTACACGGTCGTTTGCAATCACCCCTGAATACAGGACTTCCAAGACGTGCTCCTACTGCTTCTGCACCCTGCAAAAGGCTCGGTCGAGACGGTTGAAGAAGGGTGCTATCCAGGATGTTAGTATCAACGGCGCTCTAGTATGTTGGAATCACCAGTGCCCGTCTTTCCTGCATGGGCACAATACCACGAACCGCGACCAGCACGCAGCTCTCAACATCGGGATAGTGGGTGCCTCGATGCTGCTCTCAGCAGATCATCAGGTGCTGCCTCCATTCTCAACCAAGCCTATTCAGCCCAGCAGATCTGCTGGCCTTCCCATATCGCTCTCGACATCTGCGAAGGATGCAACGGGGGCCCTGTCAAGCGACAGCGTAGTAGAGTAAGTGTTTTGTTTTGCGATGCCTGGGCCACGAAGCACGTGATAGACTTCTGAAATTGAAACATCATTTTCGTTTTGCACGGACTAGATGACCCACACTATACCAGGACACCATCTTTTATATTCTTCGGAAGTGGACGAATGTGGCACTGCTCGGATTTGAAAATCGAATGGAGTGCCCTGATTCCAAGCAAGTCGACATGTATATACCGAATTTTATTCTTGAGACTTTTCCCTGAACTATATAGCGAAAGATCACTTCAACTGACGTCACAACCACCGCCGCTGCTGGAGTAGTCGTTCGAGGGAGACGAGTAGGAATAGTCATTTGAAGAGGCTGAATGAGAGTATCCTCCATAGTGGTTATTCGAAGGCGAGGAATAAGAATAGCTGTTGGATGACGACGAATAGTCATTTGAGGAGGACGGGTTATTGTTGGTGGCGGTGGATGACGATGAGTAGTCATTTGCAGAAGATGTAGGAGTCGATCCGCTGTTGGTGTGAGCCTGGGCTGAGGTGACTTCCACCGTTGTGAAATCCCGCTGCTGGTGGGCGTGACCAGCGCTCTCGGGGACCTGAAGACCACTTGCATTGGTGCATGGTGTACCAGGTAGAACCGACTGATCCGAGACATCATACCCATTGCTGATCCCACTGATCGAATCCTCCTGCAGGGCTGGTTCACACCCATCGTGGTTGTCATCGTTGTCCGTGATAGTGATGAAAATGGCCGGGCCATCGGATGTACGCGTCACTGTCGTATTCGAATGGCTCCCACTGTTAGCTTTGTTACCCTTCCGGTTGTCCTTCTTGTAACTTTGTACTGGGGGACGATTACTGGTTGCCTTGGATGGCTTTGATAAACCCGGTGCTGGTGCGGTGATATTCTTTGAAGTCTGAGCATGTTCCAATGAATATGGCGGAGGCAGTGGCTCTGATTTTGCAGCAACTCGGCCTTGGACACCATCAAGATCGGACAAAGGTCTTTCCTCCTTTGGGGGAGCAGTGGTAGCCACTAAAAAGCGACGTACTGTGCTGAGTGTCCACACTTTGTGTAACTTCTTGATCCCTTTGGTACAGAGGATGACGACGAGGAGTCCAACGGCGACGGCGATAGTTATGATCGCGGACGTGTCCAGTGCCATGTTCGTTACAGTGTGTGTGTGTCTTGACTGACTTGCTTGTGTGAGTAGAGAGATGAGTGTCGATGATGTGTCGGGTGAGTGTTGTTGAGTAGAAAGAAAGAGGAACTTCAGCCAACGCTTTTTAAGCAACTTGAACAAACATTCGGGTGGCAGGGCAACATCGTCATTGTGCAGATTCGACCCACGTGACACGGGCTGAGCAACAATTCAATCCCCACTCTAACCGACAAACCACACACCTACAGTACACACCTACACCGCCCTTCTTGTCGTTCTATCGTTGCTGTAAGAGTAGCAAATGACGGCTTCGTGCTCGCAATGAGCCCGAAGATTGGTCTCTCACCCAGTCCCTCTTGCATTGAACCAGTACAGCTACGGTTGCGTCGACGAAGACAGAGCTATGGGGATGAAGGGACGTAAATACTCTTATGAACAATTGACAATGTGGCCGAACTGACGAACGCGAAGACTATGTCACCGGGATTCCGCATCGGATTGAGGAAGGAAGCTGCTTGACAAACAGCAAACCACCCACACCCACACCCACATTTACGACTTCGTGCTCGTAATGAACCCAAAGATTGGTCACTCGCCCAGTCCCTCTTGCGTTGAACCAGTGCAGCTACGGTTCATCGGCGTCGACGAAGACAGAGCTATGGGAATGAAGGGACGTTCATACTTGTATGAACGATTGACAATGTGGCCGAACTAACGAACGCGAAGACTATATCACCAAAATACACCGTGATCCGTATCGGACAATTGAGGCCCCACTGATGGTGGTGCATCCGTTCACTTTAACCACGGATTTGATGCCATCGCAGTGTGTGTGAGTGTGTGTAGGTGTGTAGATGTAGGTGTGTGTGTACGAGATTTTTTGGCCTGATTGTCCGCAAAAGTACGAGCACACCTACCCTACACTCGGATGACTTCAAGCTGCTCGACATGAAATAGGCTTCTGTGGCGAATACGGCTCCCACAAATCACTCGTTCCAGCGATGCCCCTGCGTATTCCTTGCTCAGATGATTCCTCTGACTGCAGCGTGCTCCGCTCTCAGGTGTCCGCTATCAATCGTATTCGTCAAAGCACTGTCCAGAGTGAGGAATGTCATATTGTCCTCCAAGTTGCAGTATGTCCTCGATACATCCAACATGGCGATTTGTAAACTGGGTAATCTTCACAAGATTTTCCGAGGCGACACACATAGTATCTTCAGCAAATTGGATTCTGCGAATCATGCTGCTGGAGTTGTGCGACCGCCGTACTTCTTACATGCATGGCATGCACAGATACTCATCGAACAACGGCCCTGGGACATGGTTACAAAGAGGATCGGCTGCTGTTCAACTGAGAGAACTTCCACATAGTAAGCTGCGCAGTCCGTAGGCGTCGAGTCCGGCGTGGGAAAATGTGGCTGTTTCCAGTTATAAAAGGCGCTTTGTTGAGGTGTTGGTACTCACTCCTTTCACATCGCTTGCACACACACAGCTATGGTTGAATTGAAGAGTCTTCTTGTGGTCTGCTTAGGTAGAGTGAGGCTTCACCCGTTCTTTTCGCTCTCATTGCCTTGTATGAACTTAAACAGACGTTGTCGTCATTCATCGCATGTAGTGTACACCGTTGCAGTTGCAGCTCAAGAACAGCAAGCTCAAAACGTCGTCTCCGGCGCGTTCCTTATCGGTGACAACCCCTCAGATCCGAATGCAAGCATATTGGATCTTTTCAAGGACTCCAATAACCATATTGGCGCAGTGTCATCCATCTTGATCCATACTGCCAGCAAGTCCTCGTTCAATCCGTCTCAGCAAGTAACCGAAGATTCAGAATCGTACAACACATTCATATCCAGGATCACACGCTTCCCGGGGCTCATTCCGACCTACCGCCATCAGGAGTCCTTGAAGCTGGATGGATCTAACGATCAGTTCCTCAAGGCTATGAGTGGGACAATCCTCTTGCTACCCAGACACAGGGACGCGGACAAAATGCAGCGTGTGAAATATCTGGTTCGGTCATGTAGCCCTGGGTACTCTTTTCGCGACCCTGGGAGAAAAGCCGATGCTCCAAGGTGCATTCATGTCAGAGGGTTAACTCATTGTTGTCCCAAATGGAAAGTACGCATCTACATCAACTTCTTGCCATCTACCTTGGGAAAATTCAGTAGACATGCCTTGTCGATAGGGAATAGCGACCGTGATGTGCACCGTTTGGGTGTGTGTGGTTGAGTTGTCGAGATGTGGAACGTATGTGGACAATGTGTCAGAGGTGGGAAGAAAGTTTAAATTCTTCCCACGTCAGCGGCGCAGCAGTTAGTGTCTTTAATGTCGGAGGATTTTCGCTGCAAACCAGGCTACTACCAATTGGTAGGGAGCAAACGCACTACGTGAAGTAAACAATGGATCTGGAGGCAAGGTCCACTCTTTCAGTCATCCATGGGTTCCAGACGGCCTCGGGTCATAATTTTTAACGAGTAAGACAAGTGGTATTGCGACTAAACGTGTCATAATTTTTCAAATCATTTTATTCACAGACAGGTGGGTGCTTTTCCATAGCAGCTTTGACTACAAGTTGAAAGAAGGGAGAAGGAAACAGGTTGTCGCACAAATAAACGTTATGAATGAGCGGTTCGGGGAGGGGTGGGAGGACAGGGCAATGTTCAGTATTTCCTGTTAATGTTACCCAACAGATCAGTGGCCAGGGTTGCTTTAACGGCACCACCAGGGGCACCAGTTCCACCTGGGGCAGAACCAGTTGTTGCAGCACCCTCCCCCACAACCACCAAAACCACCACAACCCCACTTGGAATTCTCGTTCACATCAGCTGCTCCAGTGGTCATTGCTTCGGCTCCACCAATCGGTTCAACAGTTGTGGTAATCGGCCTTTCAGGGGGTTGGAGTTGAGGCACGGCATCAGTATCAGGGAGCACCGCGATAGTGATCTGAGACGGGTCCAGCCCTTGAGGTGCAGGCGAAGCCTGGGTCAAGGCCATCAGCAAGGCGACAAGGGCGATGCAAGTAGTGGTCTTGAAATGCATGATTGGAAAAGCTATTCAAGGGTATGGTTGAAAGGTATGAAGTAATCTGTTGTTGTGGAGGTGTTGCTTTGCAGCAGCTCAATGTTGAAGAACCGGATGAGACGCGAGAGAGACGAGGGCGCTTTTATACCTTTCTCTGTGGAGTGTTTCTGAAGCGGCTCTTTGGGTTTGCAATGTGTGTGTACAATTTTATCAATGACGTGCATGCTGATGGGTCATTGGAGACCCCCAAATTGCAGAGGAACCACTTTGGAGGCAGATTGAGTGATTGTCTACGACGCCTCGCTGATCGAACACTCCTCCTCTCTTCCAGGCTATGCGACGCATGTTGACAAGGAATAGCATTGCTTTTCTACCCCTGATCGGTTTATTGATGCCTCAATGGCTCTGAGGAGTCGACTGCTATCACAAAGGTGTGTGGGTGGTGGTAAGAAAGAGTTGGCCAGAGCTGGATCCAGTCTCTCAATCTCCTTCTCTCAGCTTCAAGGACGTGTCTCTTAGATCCAGATCCGCGCTTCCTTTACATGAAAAGAGGACGGGGGAGGTACCATGGTCGATAGGGCTGTTGATACATCCACATGCGGCGGGATCCAAAGTACGGGTCCAACATCCACTTCTCATGCCCACCTTCTTCCTCCATGACCTCATCACCAGCTTCGTCGGCGTCCGTATCCGATCTCTTCTCGAGGGAACGAGGGTGGGGGGCACTTGAACCACGCAAGATGACGATGGGAGGATAGCCACCTGGGTATCGAGGAGGGTACAAGCCCGGAACGTAAGGAGGGTAGCCGCCGCCGCCTGGGATGATGATGATCTTGGATGAATCTGCAGCATCCGGCTCAACCGACGGGTTCGCATTGGCTGAGGACGACGCAATTGCGACGACAGACAAGGCAAGGAGGACAGACTTGAGATGCATGATGAAAAAAAAGATGTGCGTGTGCGGATTTGTATGCGGGGGCATGGAAAAGCAGAATGCTCCTTATATCAACATGATCCAGCAATCGTTTTATCAAGCTCACTGCCAGGTAGTAAACCACCGAGGTGCCTTACACATTTCCAACAAAAAAAGCATTTTATTTCCACAAAGAGCATCTTACATTGCCCAGCTTCGGTGATCGGATCGACACTGTCGTCCGTGTTTGCATGATCCTTCCCTCAATGCTTCCCATAACCATCAGGATTGGCCTAGCATTGCTTCTCAGGCAGTTATCTAGACTCACCAAGTAGATCCCAATTGCCAGTCAAGGCAAGATAACTCGTGACAAAACTGAGGACCTTCATCACCACTGCTTTCCCACGCCCTGACATTCAACTTCCTCTTCATACACAGCCCACGAGAACGGCTTCAGTCAATTCACCTGACACAAGTCTTTCAATTGATACCAAAATCACGCCTCAAAGGTGCCTGGAAGTCATGATAACGCAACTCTCAGGTTGAGGGCAAAAAGGTGTTTATCGGGGTTTTATCCTACATAGCATCACTAAAAAGTGTTTTCAGGTGTCACGTAGGCACAAGAAACACCCTCCAAGCTTTTGACCAGGGCCACGATGTTATTTTTCGTTTTAGTCAAGGCCAGATGACCTTGGAGTTCGTTCATCAGTTGGGTTGCACTTGCTCGTTTCTCCACGTCTTTGACCCTCATTCTCTCCTTGACAAGTTTCCGAATAAACTCTGGCATCGACTCCTCCCACAGATCCTCCATTATAAAGGAAAATTCCCAGATGTCTGTTTTATGAGAATACTCTGGAGGATCTTTCTGAACTTCTGGTGCATTGTAATTTTCGGGCTTGTGGCGGCCCTTCCCACCTTTTTTCAGTGCAAACCCGAAATCACAGATCTTGACGTGCATGTCCTTCGTCAGCAAGATGTTGCGGCCCCAGAAGTCGGTATGGATGTAGTCCTTCTTATGGATGAACTCAAGACCCTCGGCAACTTCATAGACGATCCTGATCTTCAAGTCATCCCACTTGGGACCCACCATGTGCTGGACCATCGAAACTAGGTTTCTTTCAACAAACTCCAACCTCAATTTGTAAGCTATTTCGCCCCTGAGGTTTAACTTGTGCTCCTTGTCTTCTTCGATGCCAATGAACCTGACGATACGTTCCAGTCCCTTATCCCTTGGATCTTTTTGAAATTCTTTGTAGACTTCAGCCTCATGAGCAAGCGATAGACTAGCGTCTTTCCACAGGAAAACGACTGTTCTATCTGGGATCACCTCTTTGTGGGCTTCAATCACATTCCCGTTGGTCACCTTGTACACAACGCCAAAGACTCCTTTTCCGATTTTCTCCTTTTTGGCCATGGTTATGAAAGTTCTTGGCGTAGATGGATGAACTGCTTGAATAAAAGATGGTGTTGGTTGACAGTGACCTGATAGAGGGGCATTATTTATATTGTTTCGCCCAGAGTGGTCCTTGATCCACAGTCACCACGCAATTCGAAAATCCACTCCTGACCTGCAGGGAACAGTGGTGCGGGTCATCTTGTCACAATTTTGCCCCTTTCGAATATCCCTTCTTATTCACTCAATACATTAGACATTGAGAAAAGGATTGCCCCCTTCTCATGTCGTTCTTCTAGAGGCAGCGACAAGAAGTCGCTCTCCAAATAGTTTACATGGGATTGTGCGCCCTCCTCTTTCGACTCAATTCAGTCAATTCTATCTGCCATCCAGGTGACCATTGGGTCTCCCACGATTGAATTGAGATCTTGTCACTGCCTCCATCGGATTTAGAATAAGGGAAGTCAAAATGAAATAAGCTCACCAGTCAAATCCCAACGTGAGTGCGGACAATCGAACAGATTGGCATACTCCATACTCATCTATCTCACCTTTCACTTTGACGTCTTTGCACAGGCGATCCTGTTCACTCCCCGGCTTGGTTTCTCTCTGGAAGGCATCATTAGCACTCTGAGAGGGCGTCCTCCGATGTTCTGTCCAGCTTGCACTGCTCTAATATCAATTTGGCATTGACACTTTATGTGGTGTTCGTTGTCTATCCAGCTTGCGCTCCTGTAATACCACCGTAGGCACTACTGGCATTCTGTGAAGGTGTCCACCGATGTTCTGTCCGGCTTACACTCACCAAGTTACCACTGTAATACCACCGTATGATGTTGGTAGGCACTATTGGCACTCTATGCGGTGTCCTCCGATGTTCTGTTCAGTTTGCGCTACTGTGATGCCACCGTAGAAAGTTGGTAGGCGCTATTGGTACTCGGAGAAGGTGTCCACCAATGTTTTACCCAGCTTACGCTGTTGTATTACCACCGTGGGAAGTTGGTAGGTAGTATTGACACTGAGAGGGTGTCCACCGATGTTCTGTCCAGCTTGCACTACTGTGATGACACCGTGGGAAGTTGTTAGGCACTATTGGTACTCGGAGAGGGTGTCCACCGATGTTCTGTCTAGTTTACGCTCACCTAGTTGCCACTGCAATACCACCGTACGAGATTGGTAGGTACTATTAGCACTCTGTGCGGTGTCCTCTGATGTTCTGTTCAGCTTGCGCTACTGTGATGCCATGGGAAGTTGGTAGGCACTATTGGTACTTGGAGAGGGTGTCCACCAATGTTCTGTCCAGCTTGCGCTCACCTAGTTACCACAGTGACATTGGTTCTCAATAAAAACCAATAGTTCTCCATCGTTAACAGGCATTCAACAACAACAACAACAACAACAACAGTAACAGCAACAACCAACTAAAACTTCTCAATCAGTAAGAAAACTCTTCAACAATGGTCTCCATTAGCAACCCTCACCCAGCTGCCTTGGCCAGGCAACTTACACTCCCGATGCGACGACTAGCAGTCAAGTTGGAACCCAAGGGGTATACGTCCGATGCGCGACAACAGTCGGGGGAATGACTATTAATGCTGGATGCAAGTCAGCCCATAATCCTAATAGCCAAAAGGCTCTAAACAAAGAAAAGGCGATGCTGGTTAAAGTGCAGGGCGGATTCGCAAAGTCTCCTTACATTGTTGACTATTACGGTTTCGCTCCCAAGGTTGATGGGAAAACTGTGGGTAGGATTTACTTGGTTCATAGCAAAGGCGTTGCAATCGGTGATGTTTCGAATCATGAGAACATCTTGATGCGACAGGGTAGAGATGGCCAGTTCTACGTCAAGATTATTGATTTTGGAGCGGCTCAAATTCGAGAAGCAGCGAGGAACACGGGGACGAGACCCGGTTCCTTGACCATTGCTGTTGGTGACATGGCTCTCCAGGAGGATATCAAGGAGTTGAAGAAACGATGTGAGAACTGGCTTGATATCCAGGGTGTGTCGGATGAAAACCTTGTGGCACATGTGATTGCGAAAACTCAGAGCGCTATCGTTCCTAGCTACGATTACAATCCGGTTGCTTAAAACACTGCTCCAACAACACGTACCTTGTATTAATTGATCGTACAGAAGCCAGGGCGATTACAGGACTTGTTTCTATCATTCAGCACGATACTCTTTCTCTTTCTCTCTCTCTCTCCTGAGGACACACAAGAAAAGTAATGCATCGAAGAAAGAGTCATTGTAGAATAAAGACATGCTTCTTTGTCGAATCACATCTTCCCACAAGGCATATCACTCTGTGAGATGCTCGAATAGTTGTAGTCTCAATACCCACAAGTTGAGTGAAACTGTTTGATCCATGACCACAACGGGGTGAGAGAGAGAGACGTGAGTGTGGAGAGGAAACCTTTTTTTCAGTTCACAACTCTAATTAACCTTTTTCAACTCAATTTCTTTGAGATTGATTCTTCCATGTCTCATGCGCTACACATTCGTACCTTTCCAAGGGGGAGGATCTTCAAACTGTTCATGACGCGTTGCTTCAATCAAGGACCGCGTAGGATGCTAGGACGTAGTCCGTTTATTTCATGCAGATTTACAATATACTCCCGAGACCCATTTCCTGCAACAATCTTCAACTCCACCATATCCATAGTGTGCTTATCACTTGTGCTGCTGCTATTTTCATTGGTTCTCCGAGAACTCTCCTGTTTGCTCGTTTTGTCACTAGTCGCAGTTACCACTTGTTTGTCCAATCGAGGCAGAGAAGGAACAAGCTGTAACCTATTCGTAAGATCCAATGATGCTTTGCTGTCATTGCTCAGCGTGTTGTCCTGAGCGATAGCTGCAATAGCTTTGTCTGCTGGCTGTAAGATATCCGAATCCAGAGGCAATGCGTGTGAGGGTTCTGTCCTGTTTGTCCTCTTCCCCGTCAGCAACTGATAATACGTGTTCTGATCCCTAAAATGAAGGATGAGAAACGCTTTTAGGTCGGACTAAAGTTTTTGACAGGACAAAACAAGCAATGTCTAGATACTAATCTATTCCTCCCCTGCTTGTGGTTCTGATTCTTACCATGACAGCACGTCGCGACCATGGGCAATGGATTGGCGTGAGGCAGAGTCCTCTGCAATTGCGTTATCGAGAATCGCAAGGCGTGTGTAGATCCGATAGGAAAGTCGTGGATCCCAATAGGCATCATCTTCTTGACCTCCTCTTTGTCTATTCTCTCACATACCCATCCGTGTGACATTCACGTTAGTTACATCTGTTCATACATGATCGAAGCCATCCTTACAAAGTCGATGTGATATGTACACTTCAAGTGATTTAACTCGGCAAGATTGAAGAGGGGTGGTCAAGTCCAAATGGAAGTGTACGGACAAGGTGACCGGTCAAAATTGGTGGATTATCATGACCGTTCATCCATACTCCGTCCATCTCACCTTTCACTTTGACGTCTTTGCACAAGCGATCCCATTCGCCCTCCAGATTGATTTCTCTCTGGCAGGCATCATTGGCACTCTGAGATGGCGTTCGCCGATGTTCTGTCTAGTTTGTACCGCTCTAATACCACCGTGGGAAGTTGGTAGGTACCATTGACACTGAGAAGGTGTCCACCGATGTTCTGTCCAGCTTACACTCACACAGTTGCCACTGTAATACCACCGTGGGAAGTTTATAGGGACCATTTGGTACCCGGAGAGGGTGTCCACCGATGTCTGCGTAACTGACGCTCCCCCTGTTACCCACTGTAATACCTCTGTGAGAAGTTGGTGCGCACTATTGACACTGGGAGTGTCCACAGATGTTCTGTCCAGCCAACGCTCACCCAGTTGCCACTGTAATACCACCGTGGGAAATTGATAGGGACTATTGGTACCCGGAGAGGGTGTCCACCGATGTTCTGTCAGCTTGGGTTCACCCAAGTTACCACAGTCGTAGAAAACCTCTTTGACATTGGTTCTCCATATAAACCAATCGTTTTCCATTGCTAACAGGCATTCAACAACAACTAAAACATTCCAATCAGTAAAACAAACTCTTCAACAATGACTTCCATTAACAACCCTCAAGCAGCAGAGTTAGCCGCGGCAACTTACACTCCCGTTACGACGACTGGCAGTCAGGTTGGAGCCCAAGGGTCATACGTCCGATGCGCTCCGATAACAGTCGGGGGAATGACCATTAATGCTGGATGCAAGTCAGCTCTTGGTCCCGATGGCCAAAAGGCTCTAAACAGGGAAAAGGCGATGCTGATCAAAGTGCAGGGCGGAAGCAAAAAGTCACCTTACATTGTTGACTATTACGGTTTCGTTCTCAAGGCTGATGGGAAAGATGTGGATAAGATTTACATGGAACATCTTGAGGCAACACAGTTTGATTCCGCCACCGCTAACACTTGGTCTGAAGAACAAAAGAAGGTGTTTTTGTACGAGTTCGCAAATGCTCTCGGCTGGGCTCATGGTAATGGCGTTGCAATCGGTGATGTTTCGAATCATGAGAACGTTTTGATTCGAAAGGGTAAAGATGGCAAGTTTCACGTCAAGATTATTGATTTTGGAGCGGCTCAACTTCGAGACGCAGTGAAGAAGATGGGGAAGAGACCCGGTTCCTTGACCATTGCTGTTGGTAACATGGCTCTCCAGGAGGATATCAAGGAGTTGAAGAAACGATGTGAGAACTGGCTTGATATCCAGGGTGTGTCGGATGAAAACCTTGTGGCACATGTGATTGCGAAAACTCAGAGCGCTATCGTTCCTAGCTACGATTACAATCCGGTTGCTTAAAACACTGCTCCAACAACACGTACCTTGTATTAATTGATCGTACAGAAGCCAGGGTGATTGCGGGACCTGTTTCTATCATTCAGCACGATACTCTTTCTCTTTCTCTCTCTCTCCTGAGGACACAAGAAAAGTAATGCATCAGAAATGAAGAAAGAGTCATTGTAGAATAAAGACATGCTTCATTGTCGAATATCTTCCCACAAGGCATATCACTCTGTGAGATGCTCGAATAGATGTAGTCTCAATACCCACAAGTTGTGTGAAACTGTTTGATCCACCACCACGGGTGAGAGACATGAGTGTGGAGAGGAAACCTTTTTTTAGTTGCACAACTCTAATTAACCTTTTCCTGACCTTTTTCAACTCAATTTTTTGAGATTGATTCTTCCTTGTCGCATGCGCTGCACATTCGTGCCTTTGGGCCAAGGGAGATTTTCAAACTGTTCATGACGCGTTGCTTCATTCAAGGACTGCGTAGGATACTAGGATGTAAGTTTGTTTATTTCATACAGACTTCGATGCGGAGACTTCTACATATTTATATGTCTACATGACTTGCGCTACTGTGATACCACCTTGGGGGAGTTGTTAGGCACCATTGGCACTCTGTGCTCTCCGATATTCTGTTCAGCTTGCGCTACTGTAATATCACCATAGGAAATTGGTAGATACTATTGGTACTCGGAGGGGGTGTCCACCGATGTTCTGTCCAGCTTACGCTCACCCAGTTGCCACTGTAATACCACCGTGGGAACTTGGTAGGCACAATTGACACTAAGAGGTGTCCACCGATGTTCTGTCCAGGTTGCTACTCTAATACCACCGTGGGAAATTGGTAGGTACTTTTAGTACTCTGAGAGAGGTGTCCACCGATGTTCTGTCCAGCTTGCGCTACTGTAATACCACCGTGGGAAGTTGTTACTATTGGTACTCGGAGAGGGTGTCCACCGATGTTCTGTCTAGCTTACGCTCTTCCAGTTGCCACTGCAATACCACCGTACGAGATTGATAGGTATATACTATTAACACTCTGTGCGGTGTCCTCCGATGTTCTGTTTGGCTTGAGCTACTGTGATGCCGCCATGGGAAGATGGTAGACGCTATTGGTACTCGGAGAGGGTGTCCACCAATGTTCTGTCCAGCTTGCGCTCACCTTGTTACCACAGTGACATTGGTTCTCAATAAATACCAATCGTTCTCCATCGTTAACAGGCATTCAACAACAACAACAACAGCAGTAACAGCAACAACCAACTAAAACTTCTCAATCAGTAAGAAAACTCTTCAACAATGGTCTCTATTAGCAACCCTCAGGCAGCTGCCTTGGCCCAGGCAACTTACACTCCCGTTGCGACGGCCAGCAGTCAAGTTGGAGCCCAGGGGTCATACGTGCGATGCGCTCCTACAACAGTCGGGGGAATGACTATTAATGCTGGATGCAAGTCAGCTCTTGGTCCCGATGGCCAAAAGGCTCTAAACAGAGAAAAGGCGATGCTGGTTAAAGTGCAGGGTGGATTCGCAAAGTCACCCTACATTGTTGACTATTACGGTTTCGTTCCCAAGGCTGATGGGAAAACTGTGGATAGGATTTACATGGAACATCTTGAGGCAACACAGTTTGATTCCACCACCGCTAACACTTGGTCTGCTCAACAAAAGATGATGTTTTTGTACGAGTTTGCCAATGCGCTCGAATGGGTTCATAGCAAAGGCGTTGCAATCGGTGATGTTTCGAATCATGAGAACATTTTGATGCGACAGGGTAGAGATGGCCACTTCCACGTCAAGATTATTGATTTTGGAGCGGCTCAACTTCGAGATGCAATGAAGAAGATGGGGACGAGACCCGGTTCGTTGACCATTGCTGTTGGTCTCAGAGCTTTCCAGGAGGACATCAAGGAGTTGAGGGCCCGATGTGCTTATTGGCTTGATGTCACGGCTGTGTCGGATGATGACCTTGTGGCATATGTGATTAGGAACACTCAGAGCGCTATCGTTCCTGGCTACGATTACAATCCGGTTGCTTAAAACACTGCTCCAACAACACGTACCTTGTATCAATTGATCGTACAGAAGCCAGGGCGATTACAGGACTTGTTTCTATCATTCAGCACGATACTCCTTCTCTCTCTCTCTCGAGGAGACAAGAAAAGTGATACAAAAATAAAGAAGAGTCATTGTAGAATAAAGACATGCTTCTTTGTCGAATCACATCTTCCCACAAGGCATATCACACCGTGAGATACTCGAATAGTTGTAGTCTCAATACCCACAAGTTGAGTGAATCGAGTCTTTTTGGACTTTGGCTCTTCTTTCATCAGTCTTACAGGCTTACTTCGCGAAGAGAGATGTTTGATCCATGACCACCAAGGGAGACGTGAGTGTGGAGAGGAAACCTTTTTTTCAGTTCACAACTCTAATTAACCTTTTTCAACTCAATTTCTCTGAGATTGATTCTTCCATGTCGCATGCGCTACACATTCGAACCTGGACCAAGGAGATCTTTAAACTGTTCATGACGCGTTGATTCAATCAAGGACTGCGTAGGATGCTAGGACGTAGTTCGTTTATTTCATGCAGACTTACAATATACTCCCGAGACCCCATTTCCTGCAACAATCTTCAACTCCACCATATCCATAGTGTGCTTATCACTTGTGCTGCTGCTATTTTCATTGGTTCTCCGATAACTCTCCTGTTTGCGCGTTTTGTCAGTAGTCACAGTTACCACTTGTTTGTCCAGTCGAGGCTGAGCAGGAAGAAGCTGTAACCTATTCGTAGGATCTAATTATGCTTTTCTGTCATTGCTCGGCGTGTTGCCGTGAGCGATAGCTGCAATAGCTTTGTCTGCTGGCTGCAAGATATCCGAATCCAGAGGCAATGCGTGTGAGGGCCCTGTCCTGCTTGTCCTCTTCACCGTCAGCAACTGATAATACGTGTTCTGATCCCTAAAATGAAGGATGAGAAACGCTTTTAGGTCGGACTAAAGCTTTTGACAGGACAAAACAAGCAATGTCTAGATACTACCAGCCATTTCTCCCCTGCTTGTGGTTCTGATTCTTACCATGACAGCACGTCGCGACCATGGGCAATGGATTGGCGTGAGGCAGAGTCCTCTGTAATTGCGTTATCGAGAACTGCAAAGACGTGTGTAGATCCGATAGGCATCATCTTCTTGACCTCCTCTTTGTCTATTCTCTCACATACCCATCCGTGTGACATTCACGTTAGTTACATCTGTTCATACATGATCGAAGCCATCCTTACAAAGTCGATGTGATATGTACACTTCAAGTGATTTAACTCGGCAAGATTGAAGAGAGGAGTGATGGTTAAGTCCAAATGAAAGTGTACGGACAAGGTGACCGGTCAAAATTGGTGGATTATCATGACCGTTCATCCATACTCCGTCCATCTCACCTTTCACTTTGACGTCTTTGCACAAGCGATCCCATTCGCCCTCCAGATTGATTTCTCTCTGGCAGGCATCATTGGCACTCTGAGATGGCGTTCGCCGATGTTCTGTCTAGTTTGTACCGCTCTAATACCACCGTGGGAAGTTGGTAGGTACCATTGACACTGAGAAGGTGTCCACCGATGTTCTGTCCAGCTTACACTCACACAGTTGCCACTGTAATACCACCGTGGGAAGTTTATAGGGACCATTTGGTACCCGGAGAGGGTGTCCACCGATGTCTGCGTAACTGACGCTCCCCCTGTTACCCACTGTAATACCTCTGTGAGAAGTTGGTGCGCACTATTGACACTGGGAGTGTCCACAGATGTTCTGTCCAGCCAACGCTCACCCAGTTGCCACTGTAATACCACCGTGGGAAATTGATAGGGACTATTGGTACCCGGAGAGGGTGTCCACCGATGTTCTGTCAGCTTGGGTTCACCCAAGTTACCACAGTCGTAGAAAACCTCTTTGACATTGGTTCTCCATATAAACCAATCGTTTTCCATTGCTAACAGGCATTCAACAACAACTAAAACATTCCAATCAGTAAAACAAACTCTTCAACAATGACTTCCATTAACAACCCTCAAGCAGCAGAGTTAGCCGCGGCAACTTACACTCCCGTTACGACGACTGGCAGTCAGGTTGGAGCCCAAGGGTCATACGTCCGATGCGCTCCGATAACAGTCGGGGGAATGACCATTAATGCTGGATGCAAGTCAGCTCTTGGTCCCGATGGCCAAAAGGCTCTAAACAGGGAAAAGGCGATGCTGATCAAAGTGCAGGGCGGAAGCAAAAAGTCACCTTACATTGTTGACTATTACGGTTTCGTTCTCAAGGCTGATGGGAAAGATGTGGATAAGATTTACATGGAACATCTTGAGGCAACACAGTTTGATTCCGCCACCGCTAACACTTGGTCTGAAGAACAAAAGAAGGTGTTTTTGTACGAGTTCGCAAATGCTCTCGGCTGGGCTCATGGTAATGGCGTTGCAATCGGTGATGTTTCGAATCATGAGAACGTTTTGATTCGAAAGGGTAAAGATGGCAAGTTTCACGTCAAGATTATTGATTTTGGAGCGGCTCAACTTCGAGACGCAGTGAAGAAGATGGGGAAGAGACCCGGTTCCTTGACCATTGCTGTTGGTAACATGGCTCTCCAGGAGGATATCAAGGAGTTGAAGAAACGATGTGAGAACTGGCTTGATATCCAGGGTGTGTCGGATGAAAACCTTGTGGCACATGTGATTGCGAAAACTCAGAGCGCTATCGTTCCTAGCTACGATTACAATCCGGTTGCTTAAAACACTGCTCCAACAACACGTACCTTGTATTAATTGATCGTACAGAAGCCAGGGTGATTACGGGACCTGTTTCTATCATTCAGCACGATACTCTTTCTCTTTCTCTCTCTCTCCTGATGACACAAGAAAAGTAATGCATCAGAAATGAAGAAAGAGTCATTGTAGAATAAAGACATGCTTCATTGTCGAATATCTTCCCACAAGGCATATCACTCTGTGAGATGCTCGAATAGATGTAGTCTCAATACCCACAAGTTGTGTGAAACTGTTTGATCCACCACAACGGGGTGTGAGAGACGTGAGTGTGGAGTGGAACCTTTTTTTTAGTTGCACAACTCTAATTAACCTTTTCCTGACCTTCAACTCAATTTCTTTGAGATTGATTCTTCCTTGTCGCATGCGCTGCACATTCGTGCCTTTGGGCCAAGGGGGATCTTCAAACTGTTCATGACGCGTTGCTTCATTCAAGGACTGCGTAGGATACTAGGATGTAAGTTTGTTTATTTCATACAGACTTCGATGCGGAGACTTCTACATATTTATATGTCTACATGGCTTGCGCTACTGTGATACCACCTTGAGGGAGTTGTTAGGCACCATTGGCACTCTGTGCGGTGTCCTCCGATATTCTGTTCAGCTTGCGCTGCTGTAATATCACCATAGGAAATTGGTAGATACTATTGGTACTCGGATGGGGTGTCCACCGATGTTCTGTCCAGCTTACGCTCACCCAGTTGCCACTGTAATACCACCGTGGGAACTTGGTAGGCACAATTGACACTAAGAGGGTGTCCACCGATGTTCTGTCCAGGTTGCTACTCTAATACCACCGTGGGAAATTGGTAGGTACTTTTAGTACTCTGAGAGGGGTGTCCACCGATGTTTTGTCCAGCTTGCGCTACTGTAATACCACCGTGGGAAGTTGTTACTATTGGTACTCGGAGAGGGTGTCCACCGATGTTCTGTCTAGCTTACGCTCTTCCAGTTGCCACTGCAATACCACCGTACGAGATTGATAGGTATATACTATTAACACTCTGTGCGGTGTCCTCCGATGTTCTGTTTGGCTTGCGCTACTGTGATGCCGCCATGGGAAGATGGTAGACGCTATTGGTACTCGGAGAGGGTGTCCACCAATGTCCTGTCCAGCTTGCGCTCACCTTGTTACCACAGTGACATTGGTTCTCAATAAATACCAATCGTTCTCCATCGTTAACAGGCATTCAACAACAACAACAACAGCAGTAACAGCAACAACCAACTAAAACTTCTCAATCAGTAAGAAAACTCTTCAACAATGGTCTCCATTAGCAACCCTCAGGCAGCTGCCTTGGCCCAGGCAACTTACACTCCCGTTGCGACGGCCAGCAGTCAAGTTGGAGCCCAGGGGTCATACGTGCGATGCGCTCCTACAACAGTCGGGGGAATGACTATTAATGCTGGATGCAAGTCAGCTCTTGGTCCCGATGGCCAAAAGGCTCTAAACAGAGAAAAGGCGATGCTGGTTAAAGTACAGGGCGGATTCGCAAAGTCACCCTACATTGTTGACTATTACGGTTTCGTTCCCAAGGCTGATGGGAAAACTGTGGATAGGATTTACATGGAACATCTTGAGGCAACACAGTTTGATTCCACCACCGCTAACACTTGGTCTGCTCAACAAAAGATGATGTTTTTGTACGAGTTTGCCAATGCGCTCGAATGGGTTCATAGCAAAGGCGTTGCAATCGGTGATGTTTCGAATCATGAAAACATTTTGATGCGACAAGGTAGAGATGGCCACTTCCACGTCAAGATTATTGATTTTGGAGCGGCTCAACTTCGAGATGCAATGAAGAAGATGGGGACGAGACCCGGTTCGTTGACCATTGCTGTTGGTCTCAGAGCTTTCCAGGAGGACATCAAGGAGTTGAGGGCCCGATGTGCTTATTGGCTTGATGTCACGGCTGTGTCGGATGATGACCTTGTGGCATATGTGATTAGGAGCACTCAGAGCGCTATCGTTCCTGGCTACGATTACAATCCGGTTGCTTAAAACACTGTTCCAACAACACGTACCTTGTATCTATTGATCGTACAGAAGCCAGGGCGATTACGGGACTTGTTTCTATCATTCAGCACGATACTCTTTCTCTTTCTCTCTCTCTCTCTTGAGGACACAAGAAAAGTAATACAACAGAAATGAAGAAAGAGTCATTGTAGAATAAAGACATGCTTCATTCATCTTCCCACAAGGCATATCATTCCATGAGATGCTCGAATAGATGTAGTCTCAATACCCACAAGTTGAGTGAATCGAGTCTTTTTTGACTTTGGCTCTTCTTTCATCAGTCTTACAGGCTTACTTCGCGAAAAGAGATGTTTGATCCATGACCACCAAGGGAGACGTGAGTGTGGAGAGGAAACCTTTTTTTCAGTTCACAACTCTAATTAACCTTTTCCTGACCTTTTTCAACTCAATTTTTGAGATTGATTCTTCCATGTCGCATGCACTTCACATTCGTGCCTTTGGACCAAGGGGAGGATCTTCATGACGCGTTGCTTCAATCAAGGATTGCGTAGGATGCTACGACATAGTTCGTTTATTTCATGCAGACTTACAATATACTCCCGAGACCCCATTTCCTGCAACAATCTTCAAATCCACCGTGTCCATAGTGTGCTTATCACTTGTGCTGCTGCTATTTTCATTGGTTCTCCGAGAACTCTCCTGTTTGCTCGTTTTGTCAGTAGTCGTAGTTACCACTTGTTTGTCTAATCGAGGCTGAGCAGGAAGAAGCTGTAACCTATTCGTAGGATCCAATGATGCTTTTCTGTCATTGCTCGGCGTGTTGCCCTGAGCGATAGCTGCAATAGCTTTGTCTGCTGGCTGCAAGATATCCGAATCCAGAGGCAATGCGTGTGAGAGCTCTGTCCTGTTGTCCTCTTTCCCGTCAGCAACTGATAATTCGTGTTCTGATCCCTATAATGAAGGACTAGAAAGCCCGCGGCGTTACCGCAGGCTCGTGTCTTCGCCACGGCATTTGTTTTTCAATGATTGACGTCGACATGGTGTGTGATGAAAAGAGTACAGTGCAAAAACTTGTCTCTTTATTAAAAATTAAACTGCGATCACCGCGATCACTGCTATCGGCATCGCTGTCTTGTTGACGAATGCCGTGGGGTCGACGATCCTTGAATATTAAACGATATTTGATTTGAATGATATGTCTGATGTTAGGCTAGCTGTAGCCTGTTGAGTCGGAAAGAGATGGTGTAGTGAAGTGGCAGCGCGAGCGAAAGGTGTGGCGATGGATGATGTAGTGGCGGTGGTGGCAGAAGGTGAAGTGGGTGTAGACAGTGGTAAGAGGAGAAAGTATAATTATTTTTTGTGGTTGTGGTGGCAATTCTTCGTGTCAATCGACGTGCCCTACTGGTTGCCTTTCTTGGCCAGTACCTTCAATCGACATACCCTTGCCCGTGGGAGGGCGCGTCCTAATTGACGCATGATGTTGTCAATCAGAATAAGATTCTGGCCGTGCGAGCTCCATGTAAAACTCTCAACTGAATGCCCCCCTTGGCCAGACATCGTGTTCGCCTCACGTTGCACCGCAATGTTGGGCGGTGTTTTAGATCTTGGCCTGGAGGGCGCTTCGGGCATTGAGGGACTGGTTGAGTCCAAGGACGTGGAGGTCGCAGACATGACGGAAGGTGAGGGGAGAGTGAAAGTGCGCAGTGATGAGGATGGCTAAGGGGAGTGTGATGGTCAAGTCCAAATGAAAGTGTACGGACAAGGTGACCGGTCAAAATTGGTGGATTATCATGACCGTTCATCCATACTCCGTCCATCTCACCTTTCACTTTGACGTCTTTGCACAAGCGATCCCATTCGCCCTCCAGATTGATTTCTCTCTGGCAGGCATCATTGGCACTCTGAGATGGCGTTCGCCGATGTTCTGTCTAGTTTGTACCGCTCTAATACCACCGTGGAAGTTGGTAGGTACCATTGACACTGAGAAGGTGTCCACCGATGTTCTGTCCAGCTTACACTCACACAGTTGCCACTGTAATACCACCGTGGGAAGTTTATAGGGACCATTTGGTACCCGGAGAGGGTGTCCACCGATGTCTGCGTAACTGACGCTCCCCCTGTTACCCACTGTAATACCTCTGTGAGAAGTTGGTGCGCACTATTGACACTGGGAGTGTCCACAGATGTTCTGTCCAGCCAACGCTCACCCAGTTGCCACTGTAATACCACCGTGGGAAATTGATAGGGACTATTGGTACCCGGAGAGGGTGTCCACCGATGTTCTGTCAGCTTGGGTTCACCCAAGTTACCACAGTCGTAGAAAACCTCTTTGACATTGGTTCTCCATATAAACCAATCGTTTTCCATTGCTAACAGGCATTCAACAACAACTAAAACATTCCAATCAGTAAAACAAACTCTTCAACAATGACTTCCATTAACAACCCTCAAGCAGCAGAGTTAGCCGCGGCAACTTACACTCCCGTTACGACGACTGGCAGTCAGGTTGGAGCCCAAGGGTCATACGTCCGATGCGCTCCGATAACAGTCGGGGGAATGACCATTAATGCTGGATGCAAGTCAGCTCTTGGTCCCGATGGCCAAAAGGCTCTAAACAGGGAAAAGGCGATGCTGATCAAAGTGCAGGGCGGAAGCAAAAAGTCACCTTACATTGTTGACTATTACGGTTTCGTTCTCAAGGCTGATGGGAAAGATGTGGATAAGATTTACATGGAACATCTTGAGGCAACACAGTTTGATTCCGCCACCGCTAACACTTGGTCTGAAGAACAAAAGAAGGTGTTTTTGTACGAGTTCGCAATGCTCTCGGCTGGGCTCATGGTAATGGCGTTGCAATCGGTGATGTTTCGAATCATGAGAACGTTTTGATTCGAAAGGGTAAAGATGGCAAGTTTCACGTCAAGATTATTGATTTTGGAGCGGCTCAACTTCGAGACGCAGTGAAGAAGATGGGAAGAGACCCGGTTCCTTGACCATTGCTGTTGGTAACATGGCTCTCCAGGAGGATATCAAGGAGTTGAAGAAACGATGTGAGAACTGGCTTGATATCCAGGGTGTGTCGGATGAAAACCTTGTGGCACATGTGATTGCGAAAACTCAGAGCGCTATTGTTTCTGGCTACGATTACAATCCGGTTGCTTAAAACACTGCTCCAACAACACGTACCTTGTATCAATTGATCGTACAGAAGCCAGGGCGATTACAGGATTTGTTTCTATCATTCAGCACGATACTCCTTCTCTCTCTCTCTCTCTCGAGGAGACAAGAAAAGTGATACAAAAATAAAGAAGAGTCATTGTAGAATAAAGACATGCTTCTTTGTCGAATCACATCTTCCCACAAGGCATATCACACCGTGAGATACTCGAATAGATGTAGTCTCAATACCCACATTGAGTGAAACTGTTTGATCCATGACCACCACAGATGAGAGAGTGAGTGTGGAGAGGAAACCTTTTTTTTAGTTGCACAACTCTAATTAACCTTTTTCAACTCAATTTTGAGATCGATACTTCCTTGTCGCATGCGCTACACATTCGTGCCTTTGGACCAAGGGGGTTCTTCAAACTGTTCATGACGCGTTGCTTCATTCAAGGACTGCGTAGGATACTAGGATGTAAGTTTGTTTATTTCATACAGACTTCGATGCGGAGACTTCTACATATTTATATGTCTATATGGCTTGCGCTACTGTGATACCACCTTGAGGGAGTTGTTAGGCACCATTGGCACTCTGTGCGGTGTCCTCCGATATTCTGTTCAGCTTGCGCTACTGTAATATCACCATAGGAAATTGGTAGATACTATTGGTACTCGGAGGGGGTGTCCACCGATGTTCTGTCCAGCTTACGCTCACCCAGTTGCCACTGTAATACCACCGTGGGAACTTGGTAGGCACAATTGACACTAAGAGGGTGTCCACCGATGTTCTGTCCAGGTTGCTACTCTAATACCACCGTGGGAAATTGGTAGGTACTTTTAGTACTCTGAGAGAGGTGTCCACCGATGTTTTGTCCAGCTTGCGCTACTGTAATACCACCGTGGGAAGTTGTTACTATTGGTACTCGGAGAGGGTGTCCACCGATGTTCTGTCTAGCTTACGCTCTTCCAGTTGCCACTGCAATACCACCGTACGAGATTGATAGGTATATACTATTAACACTCTGTGCGGTGTCCTCCGATGTTCTGTTTGGCTTGCGCTACTGTGATGCCGCCATGGGAAGATGGTAGACGCTATTGGTACTCGGAGAGGGTGTCCACCAATGTTCTGTCCAGCTTGCGCTCACCTCTCACCTTGTTACCACAGTGAAATTAGTTCTCAATAAATACCAATCGTTCTCCATCGTTAACAGGCATTCAACAACAACAACAACAGCAGTAACAGCAACAACCAACTAAAACTTCTCAATCAGTAAGAAAACTCTTCAACAATGGTCTCCATTAGCAACCCTCAGGCAGCTGCCTTGGCCCAGGTAACTTACACTCCCGTTGCGACGGCCAGCAGTCAAGTTGGAGCCCAGGGGTCGTACGTTCGATGCGCTCCTACAACAGTCGGGGGAATGACTATTAATGCTGGATGCAAGTCAGCTCTTGGTCCTGATGGCCAAAAGGCTCTAAACAGAGAAAAGGCGATGCTGCTTAAAGTGCAGGGCGGATTCGCAAAGTCACCCTACATTGTTGACTATTACGGTTTCGTTCCCAAGGCTGATGGGAAAACTGTGGATAGGATTTACATGGAACATCTTGAGGCAACACAGTTTGATTCCACCACCGCTAACACTTGGTCTGCTCAACAAAAGATGATGTTTTTGTACGAGTTTGCCAATGCGCTCGAATGGGTTCATAGCAAAGGCGTTGCAATCGGTGATGTTTCGAATCATGAG
>CAXDIL010000005.1:0-52124 GCA_963989295.1 Ametastegia equiseti | reverse complement strand
GAGTTATGAGATGAGGATAGATGAGTGATGAGATGACGATAGATGAGTGATGAGATGGGAATAGATGAGTGATGAGATGAAGATAGATGAGTGATGAGAGTCAATAACAGTCACAACAGTCACAACACATTCTAGGCCACCCGTGGTCCCAGGATCTGTTTTCACATCTCTTTCAACACGTTCTGTTCGGGGTGTGACATTCACGCTGAATTCTGGTCAGTCACAATCCAATAACACTTGACATTTTGGTGGCAAATCTCAAATATCAATTCTCGGATGCAGATCATCAACGAGTGATCGTAGACAAAGCTGCTATAGTGGAATCGAAGGCCCTCGTCGAGATCTATCCAACGAACCAAACTCCGTCTGTATACCTCGCTTCCTCATCGAGATAATCTCTACTTTGTGTTTCCCGCGCATATATTACATGTGAAATAATTAAGCCCATTTCGCGATTACTCGAGCTTCAGACACGTTACGCGCATGCTTCATGTTGTCTTGACATCCCCAAACAGTGGGTTACCATCCTAGGTAGTTAGTTCCCGGAAAAGTCACAAAAAAGACACAAGGGTTTTTTACGTCCTGACATGAGATGAGAGATGAGTTATGAGATGAGAGATGAGTTATGAGATGAGGATAGATGAGTGATGAGATGACGATAGATGAGTGATGAGATGGGAATAGATGAGTGATGAGATGAAGATAGATGAGTGATGAGAGTCAATAACAGTCACAACAGTCACAACACATTCTAGGCCACCCGTGGTCCCAGGATCTGTTTTCACATCTCTTTCAACACGTTCTGTTCGGGGTGTGACATTCACGCTGAATTCTGGTCAGTCACAATCCCATAACACTTGACATTTTGGTGGCAAATCTCAAATATCAATTCTCGGATGCAGATCATCAACGAGTGATCGTAGACAAAGCTGCTATAGTGGAATCGAAGGCCCTCGTCGAGACCTATCCAACGAACCAAACTCCGTCTGTATACCTCGCTTCCTCATCGAGATAATCTCTACTTTGTGTTTCCCGCGCATATATTACATGTGAAATAATTAAGCCCATTTCGCGATTACTCGAGCTTCAGACACGTTACGCGCATGCTTCATGTTGTCTTGACATCCCAAACAGTGGGCTACCATCCTAGGTAGTTAGTTCCCGGAAAAGTCACAAAAAAGACACAAGGGTTTTTTACGTCCTGACATGAGATGAGAGATGAGTTATGAGATGAGAGATGAGTTATGAGATGAGGATAGATGAGTGATGAGATGACGATAGATGAGTGATGAGATGGGAATAGATGAGTGATGAGATGAAGATAGATGAGTGATGAGAGTCAATAACAGTCACAACAGTCACAACACATTCTAGGCCACCCGTGGTCCCAGGATCTGTTTTCACATCTCTTTCAACACGTTCTGTTCGGGGTGTGACATTCACGCTGAATTCTGGTCAGTCACAATCCAATAACACTTGACATTTTGGTGGCAAATCTCAAATATCAATTCTCGGATGCAGATCATCAACGAGTGATCGTAGACAAAGCTGCTATAGTGGAATCGAAGGCCCTCGTCGAGATCTATCCAACGAACCAAACTCCGTCTGTATACCTCGCTTCCTCATCGAGATAATCTCTACTTTGTGTTTCCCGCGCATATATTACATGTGAAATAATTAAGCCCATTTCGCGATTACTCGAGCTTCAGACACGTTACGCGCATGCTTCATGTTGTCTTGACATCCCCAAACAGTGGGTTACCATCCTAGGTAGTTAGTTCCCGGAAAAGTCACAAAAAAGACACAAGGGTTTTTTACGTCCTGACATGAGATGAGAGATGAGTTATGAGATGAGAGATGAGTTATGAGATGAGGATAGATGAGTGATGAGATGACGATAGATGAGTGATGAGATGGGAATAGATGAGTGATGAGATGAAGATAGATGAGTGATGAGAGTCAATAACAGTCACAACAGTCACAACACATTCTAGGCCACCCGTGGTCCCAGGATCTGTTTTCACATCTCTTTCAACACGTTCTGTTCGGGGTGTGACATTCACGCTGAATTCTGGTCAGTCACAATCCAATAACACTTGACATTTTGGTGGCAAATCTCAAATATCAATTCTCGGATGCAGATCATCAACGAGTGATCGTAGACAAAGCTGCTATAGTGGAATCGAAGGCCCTCGTCGAGATCTATCCAACGAACCAAACTCCGTCTGTATACCTCGCTTCCTCATCGAGATAATCTCTACTTTGTGTTTCCCGCGCATATATTACATGTGAAATAATTAAGCCCATTTCGCGATTACTCGAGCTTCAGACACGTTACGCGCATGCTTCATGTTGTCTTGACATCCCCAAACAGTGGGTTACCATCCTAGGTAGTTAGTTCCCGGAAAAGTCACAAAAAAGACACAAGGGTTTTTTACGTCCTGACATGAGATGAGAGATGAGTTATGAGATGAGAGATGAGTTATGAGATGAGGATAGATGAGTGATGAGATGACGATAGATGAGTGATGAGATGGGAATAGATGAGTGATGAGATGAAGATAGATGAGTGATGAGAGTCAATAACAGTCACAACAGTCACAACACATTCTAGGCCACCCGTGGTCCCAGGATCTGTTTTCACATCTCTTTCAACACGTTCTGTTCGGGGTGTGACATTCACGCTGAATTCTGGTCAGTCACAATCCAATAACACTTGACATTTTGGTGGCAAATCTCAAATATCAATTCTCGGATGCAGATCATCAACGAGTGATCGTAGACAAAGCTGCTATAGTGGAATCGAAGGCCCTCGTCGAGACCTATCCAACGAACCAAACTCCGTCTGTATACCTCGCTTCCTCATCGAGATAATCTCTACTTTGTGTTTCCCGCGCATATATTACATGTGAAATAATTAAGCCCATTTCGCGATTACTCGAGCTTCAGACACGTTACGCGCATGCTTCATGTTGTCTTGACATCCCCAAACAGTGGGCTACCATCCTAGGTAGTTAGTTCCCGGAAAAGTCACAAAAAAGACACAAGGGTTTTTACGTCCTGACATGAGATGAGAGATGAGTTATGAGATGAGAGATGAGTTATGAGATGAGGATAGATGAGTGATGAGATGACGATAGATGAGTGATGAGATGGGAATAGATGAGTGATGAGATGAAGATAGATGAGTGATGAGAGTCAATAACAGTCACAACAGTCACAACACATTCTAGGCCACCCGTGGTCCCAGGATCTGTTTTCACATCTCTTTCAACACGTTCTGTTCGGGGTGTGACATTCACGCTGAATTCTGGTCAGTCACAATCCAATAACACTTGACATTTTGGTGGCAAATCTCAAATATCAATTCTCGGATGCAGATCATCAACGAGTGATCGTAGACAAAGCTGCTATAGTGGAATCGAAGGCCCTCGTCGAGATCTATCCAACGAACCAAACTCCGTCTGTATACCTCTCTTCCTCATCGAGATAATCTCTACTTTGTGTTTCCCGCGCATATATTACATGTGAAATAATTAAGCCCATTTCGCGATTACTCGAGCTTCAGACACGTTACGCGCATGCTTCATGTTGTCTTGACATCCCCAAACAGTGGGTTACCATCCTAGGTAGTTAGTTCCCGGAAAAGTCACAAAAAAGACACAAGGGTTTTTTACGTCCTGACATGAGATGAGAGATGAGTTATGAGATGAGAGATGAGTTATGAGATGAGGATAGATGAGTGATGAGATGACGATAGATGAGTGATGAGATGGGAATAGATGAGTGATGAGATGAAGATAGATGAGTGATGAGAGTCAATAACAGTCACAACAGTCACAACACATTCTAGGCCACCCGTGGTCCCAGGATCTGTTTTCACATCTCTTTCAACACGTTCTGTTCGGGGTGTGACATTCACGCTGAATTCTGGTCAGTCACAATCCAATAACACTTGACATTTTGGTGGCAAATCTCAAATATCAATTCTCGGATGCAGATCATCAACGAGTGATCGTAGACAAAGCTGCTATAGTGGAATCGAAGGCCCTCGTCGAGACCTATCCAACGAACCAAACTCCGTCTGTATACCTCGCTTCCTCATCGAGATAATCTCTACTTTGTGTTTCCCGCGCATATATTACATGTGAAATAATTAAGCCCATTTCGCGATTACTCGAGCTTCAGACACGTTACGCGCATGCTTCATGTTGTCTTGACATCCCCAAACAGTGGGCTACCATCCTAGGTAGTTAGTTCCCGGAAAAGTCACAAAAAAGACACAAGGGTTTTTTACGTCCTGACATGAGATGAGAGATGAGTTATGAGATGAGAGATGAGTTATGAGATGAGGATAGATGAGTGATGAGATGACGATAGATGAGTGATGAGATGGGAATAGATGAGTGATGAGATGAAGATAGATGAGTGATGAGAGTCAATAACAGTCACAACAGTCACAACACATTCTAGGCCACCCGTGGTCCCAGGATCTGTTTTCACATCTCTTTCAACACGTTCTGTTCGGGGTGTGACATTCACGCTGAATTCTGGTCAGTCACAATCCAATAACACTTGACATTTTGGTGGCAAATCTCAAATATCAATTCTCGGATGCAGATCATCAACGAGTGATCGTAGACAAAGCTGCTATAGTGGAATCGAAGGCCCTCGTCGAGATCTATCCAACGAACCAAACTCCGTCTGTATACCTCGCTTCCTCATCGAGATAATCTCTACTTTGTGTTTCCCGCGCATATATTACATGTGAAATAATTAAGCCCATTTCGCGATTACTCGAGCTTCAGACACGTTACGCGCATGCTTCATGTTGTCTTGACATCCCCAAACAGTGGGTTACCATCCTAGGTAGTTAGTTCCCGGAAAAGTCACAAAAAAGACACAAGGGTTTTTTACGTCCTGACATGAGATGAGAGATGAGTTATGAGATGAGAGATGAGTTATGAGATGAGGATAGATGAGTGATGAGATGACGATAGATGAGTGATGAGATGGGAATAGATGAGTGATGAGATGAAGATAGATGAGTGATGAGAGTCAATAACAGTCACAACAGTCACAACACATTCTAGGCCACCCGTGGTCCCAGGATCTGTTTTCACATCTCTTTCAACACGTTCTGTTCGGGGTGTGACATTCACGCTGAATTCTGGTCAGTCACAATCCCATAACACTTGACATTTTGGTGGCAAATCTCAAATATCAATTCTCGGATGCAGATCATCAACGAGTGATCGTAGACAAAGCTGCTATAGTGGAATCGAAGGCCCTCGTCGAGACCTATCCAACGAACCAAACTCCGTCTGTATACCTCGCTTCCTCATCGAGATAATCTCTACTTTGTGTTTCCCGCGCATATATTACATGTGAAATAATTAAGCCCATTTCGCGATTACTCGAGTAATTAAGCCATTTCGCGATTACTCGAGCTTCAGACACGTTACGCGCATGCTTCATGTTGTCTTGACATCCCCAAACAGTGGGCTACCATCCTAGGTAGTTAGTTCCTGGAAAGTCACAAAAAAGACACAAGGGTTTTTACGTCCTGACATGAGATGAGAGATGAGTTATGAGATGAGAGATGAGTTATGAGATGAGGATAGAGAGTGATGAGATGACGATAGATGAGTGATGAGATGGGAATAGATGAGTGATGAGATGAAGATAGATGAGTGATGAGAGTCATAACAGTCACAACAGTCACAACACATTCTAGGCCACCCGTGGTCCCAGGATCTGTTTTCACATCTCTTTCAACACGTTCTGTTCGGGGTGTGACATTCACGCTGAATTCTGGTCAGTCACAATCCCATACACTTGACATTTTGGTGGCAAATCTCAATATCAATTCTCGGATGCAGATCATCAACGAGTGATCGTAGACAAAGCTGCTATAGTGGAATCGAAGGCCCTCGTCGAGACCTATCCAACGAACCAAACTCCGTCTGTATACCTCGCTTCCTCATCGAGATAATCTCTACTTTGTGTTTCCCGCGCATATATTACATGTGAAATAATTAAGCCCATTTCGCGATTACTCGAGCTTCAGACACGTTACGCGCATGCTTCATGTTGTCTTGACATCCCCAACAGTGGGCTACCATCCTAGATAGTTAGTTCCTGGAAAAGTCACAAAAAAGACACAAGGGTTTTTTACGTCCTGACATGAGATGAGAGATGAGTTATGAGATGAGAGATGAGTTATGAGATGAGGATAGATGAGTGATGAGATGACGATAGATGAGTGATGAGATGGGAATAGATGAGTGATGAGATGAAGATAGATGAGTGATGAGAGTCAATAACAGTCACAACAGTCACAACACATTCTAGGCCACCCGTGGTCCCAGGATCTGTTTTCACATCTCTTTCAACACGTTCTGTTCGGGGTGTGACATTCACGCTGAATTCTGGTCAGTCACAATCCCATAACACTTGACATTTTGGTGCAAATCTCAAATATCAATTCTCGGATGCAGATCATCAACGAGTGATCGTAGACAAAGCTGCTATAGTGGAATCGAAGGCCTCGTCGAGACCTATCCAACGAACCAAACTCCGTCTGTATACCTCGCTTCTCATCGAGATAATCTCTACTTTGTGTTTCCCGCGCATATATTACATGTGAAATAATTAAGCCCATTTCGCGATTACTCGAGCTTCAGACACGTTACGCGCATGCCTTCATGTTGTCTTGACATCCCCAAACAGTGGGCTACCATCCTAGATAGTTAGTTCCTGGAAAAGTCACAAAAAAGACACAAGGGTTTTTTACGTCCTGACATGAGATGAGAGATGAGTTATGAGATGAGAGATGAGTTATGAGATGAGGATAGATGAGTGATGAGATGACGATAGATGAGTGATGAGATGGAATAGATGAGTGATGAGATGAAGATAGATGAGTGATGAGAGTCAATAACAGTCACAACAGTCACAACACATTCTAGGCCACCCGTGGTCCCAGGATCTGTTTTCACATCTCTTTCAACACGTTCTGTTCGGGGTGTGACATTCACGCTGAATTCTGGTCAGTCACAATCCCATAACACTTGACATTTTGGTGGCAAATCTCAAATATCAATTCTCGGATGCAGATCATCAACGAGTGATCGTAGACAAAGCTGCTATAGTGGAATCGAAGGCCTCGTCGAGACCTATCCAACGAACCAAACTCCGTCTGTATACCTCGCTTCCTCATCGAGATAATCTCTACTTGTGTTTCCCGCGCATATATTACATGTGAAATAATAAGCCCATTTCGCGATTACTCGAGCTTCAGACACGTTACGCGCATGCCTTCATGTTGTCTTGACATCCCCAAACAGTGGCTACCATCCTAGATAGTTAGTTCCTGAAAAGTCACAAAAAAGACACAGGGTTTTTTACGTCCTGACATGAGATGAGAGATGAGTTATGAGATGAGAGATGAGTTATGAGATGAGGATAGATGAGTGATGAGATGACGATAGATGAGTGATGAGATGGGAATAGATGAGTGATGAGATGAAGATAGATGAGTGATGAGAGTCAATAACAGTCACAACAGTCACAACACATTCATAGGCCACCCGTGGTCCCAGGATCTGTTTCACATCTCTTTCAACACGTTCTGTTCGGGGTGTGACATTCACGCCTGAATTCTGGTCAGTCACAATCCCATAACACTTGACATTTTGGTGCAAATCTCAATATCAATTCTCGGATGCAGATCATCAACGAGTGATCGTAGGACAAAGCGCTATAGTGGAATCGAAGGCCCTCGTCGAGACCTATCCAACGAACCAAACTCCGTCTGTATACCTCGCTTCCTCATCGAGATAATCTCTACTTTGTGTTTCCCGCGCATATATTACATGTGAAATAATTAAGCCATTTCGCGATTACTCGAGCTTCAGACACGTTACGCGCATGCTTCATGTTGTCTTGACATCCCCAAACAGTGGGCTACCATCCTAGGTAGTTAGTTCCTGGAAAAGTCACAAAAAAGACACAAGGGTTTTTTACGTCCTGACATGAGATGAGAGATGAGTTATGAGATGAGAGATGAGTTATGAGATGAGATAGATGAGTGATGAGATGACGATAGATGAGTGATGAGATGGGAATAGATGAGTGATGAGATGAAGATAGATGAGTGATGAGAGTCAATAACAGTCACAACAGTCACAACACATTCTAGGCCACCCGTGGTCCCAGGATCTGTTTTCACATCTCTTTCAACACGTTCTGTTCGGGGTGTGACATTCACGCTGAATTCTGGTCAGTCACAATCCCATAACACTTGACATTTTGGTGGCAAATCTCAAAATATCAATTCTCGGATGCAGATCATCAACGAGTGATCGTAGACAAGCTGCTATAGTGGAATCGAAGGCCCTCGTCGAGACCTATCCAACGAACCAAACTCGTCTGTATACCTCGCTTCCTCATCGAGATAATCTCTACTTTGTGTTTCCCGCGCATATATTACATGTGAAATAATTAAGCCCATTTCGCGATTACTCGAGCTTCAGACACGTTACGCGCATGCTTCATGTTGTCTTGACATCCCCAAACAGTGGGCTACCATCCTAGGTAGTTAGTTCCTGGAAAAGTCACAAAAAAGACACAAGGGTTTTTTACGTCCTGACATGAGATGAGAGATGAGTTATGAGATGAGAGATGAGTTATGAGATGAGGATAGATAGTGATGAGATGACGATAGATGAGTGATGAGATGGGAATAGATGAGTGATGAGATGAAGATAGATGAGTGATGAGAGTCAATAACAGTCACAACAGTCACAACACATTCTAGGCCACCCGTGGTCCCAGGATCTGTTTCACATCTCTTTCAACACGTTCTGTTCGGGGTGTGACATTCACGCTGAATTCTGGTCAGTCACAATCCCATAACACTTGACATTTTGGTGGCAAATCTCAAATATCAATTCTCGGATGCAGATCATCAACGAGTGATCGTAGACAAAGCTGCTATAGTGGAATCGAAGGCCCTCGTCGAGACCTATCCAACGAACCAAACTCCGTCTGTATACCTCGCTTCCTCATCGAGATAATCTCTACTTTGTGTTTCCCGCGCATATATTACATGTGAAATAATAAGCCCATTTCGCGATTACTCGAGCTTCAGACACGTTACGCGCATGCTTCATGTTGTCTTGACATCCCAAACAGTGGGCTACCATCCTAGATAGTTAGTTCCTGGAAAAGTCACAAAAAAGACACAAGGGTTTTTTACGTCCTGACATGAGATGAGAGATGAGTTATGAGATGAGAGATGAGTTATGAGATGAGGATAGATGAGTGATGAGATGACGATAGATGAGTGATGAGATGGAATAGATGAGTGATGAGATGAAGATAGATGAGTGATGAGAGTCAATAACATCACAACAGTCACAACACATTCTAGGCCACCCGTGGTCCCAGGATCTGTTTTCACATCTCTTTCAACACGTTCTGTTCGGGGTGTGACATTCACGCTGAATTCTGGTCAGTCACAATCCCATAACACTTGACATTTTGGTGGCAAATCTCAAATATCAATTCTCGGAATGCAGATCATCAACGAGTGATCGTAGACAAAGCTGCTATAGTGGAATCGAAGGCCCTCGTCGAGACCTATCCAACGAACCAAACTCCGTCTGTATACCTCGCTTCCTCATCGAGATAATCTCTACTTTGTGTTTCCCGCGCATATATTACATGTGAAATAATTAGCCCATTTCGCGATTACTCGAGCTTCAGACACGTTACGCGCATGCTTCATGTTGTCTTGACATCCCCAAACAGTGGGCTACCATCCTAGGTAGTTAGTTCCTGGAAAAGTCACAAAAAAGACACAAGGTTTTTTACGTCCTGACATGAGATGAGAGATGAGTTATGAGATGAGAGATGAGTTATGAGATGAGGATAGATGAGTGATGAGATGACGATAGATGAGTGATGAGATGGGAATAGATGAGTGATGAGATGAAGATAGATGAGTGATGAGAGTCAATAACAGTCACAACAGTCACAACACATTCTAGGCCACCCGTGGTCCCAGGATCTGTTTTCACATCTCTTTCAACACGTTCTGTTCGGGGTGTGACATTCACGCTGAATTCTGGTCAGTCACAATCCATAACACTTGACATTTTGGTGGCAAATCTCAAATATCAATTCTCGGATGCAGATCATCAACGAGTGATCGTAGACAAAGCTGCTATAGTGGAATCGACGGCCCTCGTCGAGACCTATCCAACGAACCAATACTCCGTCTGTATACCTCGCTTCCTCATCGAGATAATCTCTACTTTGTGTTTCCCGCGCATATATTACATGTGAAATAATTAAGCCCATTTCGCGATTACTCGAGCTTCAGACACGTTACGCGCATGCTTCATGTTGTCTTGACATCCCCAAACAGTGGGCTACCATCCTAGGTAGTTAGTTCCTGGAAAAGTCACAAAAAAGACACAAGGGTTTTTTACGTCCTGACATGAGATGAGAGATGAGTTATGAGATGAGAGATGAGTTATGAGATGAGGATAGATGAGTGATGAGATGACGATAGATGAGTGATGAGATGGGAATAGATGAGTGATGAGATGAAGATAGATGAGTGATGAGAGTCAATAACAGTCACAACAGTCACAACACATTCTAGGCCACCCGTGGTCCCAGGATCTGTTTTCACATCTCTTTCAACACGTTCTGTTCGGGGTGTGACATTCACGCTGAATTCTGGTCAGTCACAATCCCATAACACTTGACATTTTGGTGGCAAATCTCAAATATCAATTCTCGGATGCAGATCATCAACGAGTGATCGTAGACAAAGCTGCTATAGTGGAATCGAAGGCCCTCGTCGAGACCTATCCAACGAACCAAACTCCGTCTGTATACCTCGCTTCCTCATCGAGATAATCTCTACTTTGTGTTTCCCGCGCATATATTACATGTGAAATAATTAAGCCCATTTCGCGATTACTCGAGCTTCAGACACGTTACGCGCATGCTTCATGTTGTCTTGACATCCCCAAACAGTGGGCTACCATCCTAGGTAGTTAGTTCCTGGAAAAGTCACAAAAAAGACACAAGGGTTTTTTACGTCCTGACATGAGATGAGAGATGAGTTATGAGATGAGAGATGAGTTATGAGATGAGGATAGATGAGTGATGAGATGACGATAGATGAGTGATGAGATGGGAATAGATGAGTGATGAGATGAAGATAGATGAGTGATGAGAGTCAATAACAGTCACAACAGTCACAACACATTCTAGGCCACCGTGGTCCCAGGATCTGTTTTCACATCTCTTTCAACACGTTCTGTTCGGGGTGTGACATTCACGCTGAATTCTGGTCAGTCACAATCCCATAACACTTGACATTTTGGTGGCAAATCTCAAATATCAATTCTCGATGCAGATCATCAACGAGTGATCGTAGACAAAGCTGCTATAGTGGAATCGAAGGCCCTCGTCGAGACCTATCCAACGAACCAAACTCCGTCTGTATACCTCGCTTCCTCATCGAGATAATCTCTACTTTGTGTTTCCCGCGCATATATTACATGTGAAATAATTAAGCCCATTTCGCGATTACTCGAGCTTCAGACACGTTACGCGCATGCTTCATGTTGTCTTGACATCCCCAAACAGTGGGCTACCATCCTAGGTAGTTAGTTCCTGGAAAAGTCACAAAAAAGACACAAGGGTTTTTTACGTCCTGACATGAGATGAGAGATGAGTTATGAGATGAGAGATGAGTTATGAGATGAGGATAGATGAGTGATGAGATGACGATAGATGAGTGATGAGATGGGAATAGATGAGTGATGAGATGAAGATAGATGAGTGATGAGAGTCAATAACAGTCACAACAGTCACAACACATTCTAGGCCACCCGTGGTCCCAGGATCTGTTTTCACATCTCTTTCAACACGTTCTGTTCGGGGTGTGACATTCACGCTGAATTCTGGTCAGTCACAATCCCATAACACTTGACATTTTGGTGGCAAATCTCAAATATCAATTCTCGGATGCAGATCATCAACGAGTGATCGTAGACAAAGCTGCTATAGTGGAATCGAAGGCCCTCGTCGAGACCTATCCAACGAACCAAACTCCGTCTGTATACCTCGCTTCCTCATCGAGATAATCTCTACTTTGTGTTTCCCGCGCATATATTACATGTGAATAATTAAGCCCATTTCGCGATTACTCGAGCTTCAGACACGTTACGCGCATGCTTCATGTTGTCTTGACATCCCCAAACAGTGGGCTACCATCCTAGGTAGTTAGTTCCTGGAAAAGTCACAAAAAAGACACAAGGGTTTTTTACGTCCTGACATGAGATGAGAGATGAGTTATGAGATGAGAGATGAGTTATGAGATGAGGATAGATGAGTGATGAGATGACGATAGATGAGTGATGAGATGGGAATAGATGAGTGATGAGATGAAGATAGATGAGTGATGAGAGTCAATAACAGTCACAACAGTCACAACACATTCTAGGCCACCCGTGGTCCCAGGATCTGTTTTCACATCTCTTTCAACACGTTCTGTTCGGGGTGTGACATTCACGCTGAATTCTGGTCAGTCACAATCCCATAACACTTGACATTTTGGTGGCAAATCTCAAATATCAATTCTCGGATGCAGATCATCAACGAGTGATCGTAGACAAAGCTGCTATAGTGGAATCGAAGGCCCTCGTCGAGACCTATCCAACGAACCAAACTCCGTCTGTATACCTCGCTTCCTCATCGAGATAATCTCTACTTTGTGTTTCCCGCGCATATATTACATGTGAAATAATTAAGCCCATTTCGCGATTACTCGAGCTTCAGACACGTTACGCGCATGCTTCATGTTGTCTTGACATCCCCAAACAGTGGGCTACCATCCTAGATAGTTAGTTCCTGGAAAAGTCACAAAAAAGACACAAGGGTTTTTTACGTCCTGACATGAGATGAGAGATGAGTTATGAGATGAGAGATGAGTTATGAGATGAGGATAGATGAGTGATGAGATGACGATAGATGAGTGATGAGATGGGAATAGATGAGTGATGAGATGAAGATAGATGAGTGATGAGAGTCAATAACAGTCACAACAGTCACAACACATTCTAGGCCACCCGTGGTCCCAGGATCTGTTTTCACATCTCTTTCAACACGTTCTGTTCGGGGTGTGACATTCACGCTGAATTCTGGTCAGTCACAATCCCATAACACTTGACATTTTGGTGGCAAATCTCAAATATCAATTCTCGGATGCAGATCATCAACGAGTGATCGTAGACAAAGCTGCTATAGTGGAATCGAAGGCCCTCGTCGAGACCTATCCAACGAACCAAACTCCGTCTGTATACCTCGCTTCCTCATCGAGATAATCTCTACTTTGTGTTTCCCGCGCATATATTACATGTGAAATAATTAAGCCCATTTCGCGATTACTCGAGCTTCAGACACGTTACGCGCATGCTTCATGTTGTCTTGACATCCCCAAACAGTGGGCTACCATCCTAGATAGTTAGTTCCTGGAAAAGTCACAAAAAAGACACAAGGGTTTTTTACGTCCTGACATGAGATGAGAGATGAGTTATGAGATGAGAGATGAGTTATGAGATGAGGATAGATGAGTGATGAGATGACGATAGATGAGTGATGAGATGGGAATAGATGAGTGATGAGATGAAGATAGATGAGTGATGAGAGTCAATAACAGTCACAACAGTCACAACACATTCTAGGCCACCCGTGGTCCCAGGATCTGTTTTCACATCTCTTTCAACACGTTCTGTTCGGGGTGTGACATTCACGCTGAATTCTGGTCAGTCACAATCCCATAACACTTGACATTTTGGTGGCAAATCTCAAATATCAATTCTCGGATGCAGATCATCAACGAGTGATCGTAGACAAAGCTGCTATAGTGGAATCGAAGGCCCTCGTCGAGACCTATCCAACGAACCAAACTCCGTCTGTATACCTCGCTTCCTCATCGAGATAATCTCTACTTTGTGTTTCCCGCGCATATATTACATCATGTGAAATAATTAAGCCCATTTCGCGATTACTCGAGCTTCAGACACGTTACCGCATGCTTCATGTTGTCTTGACATCCCCAAACAGTGGCTACCATCCTAGGTAGTTAGTTCCTGGAAAAGTCACAAAAAAGACACAAGGGTTTTTTACGTCCTGACATGAGATGAGAGATGAGTTATGAGAGATGAGAGATGAGTTATGAGATGAGGATAGATGAGTGATGAGATGACGATAGATGAGTGATGAGATGGGAATAGATGAGTGATGAGATGAAGATAGATGAGTGATGAGAGTCAATAACAGTCACAACAGTCACAACACATTCTAGGCCACCCGTGGTCCCAGGATCTGTTTTCACATCTCTTTCAACACGTTCTGTTCGGGGTGTGACATTCACGCTGAATTCTGGTCAGTCACAATCCCATAACACTTGACATTTTGGTGGCAAATCTCAAATATCAATTCTCGGATGCAGATCATCAACGAGTGATCGTAGACAAAGCTGCTATAGTGGAATCGAAGGCCCTCGTCGAGACCTATCCAACGAACCAAACTCCGTCTGTATACCTCGCTTCCTCATCGAGATAATCTCTACTTTGTGTTTCCCGCGCATATATTACATGTGAAATAATTAAGCCCATTTCGCGATTACTCGAGCTTCAGACACGTTACGCGCATGCTTCATGTTGTCTTGACATCCCCAAACAGTGGGCTACCATCCTAGGTAGTTAGTTCCTGGAAAAGTCACAAAAAGACACAAGGGTTTTTTACGTCCTGACATGAGATGAGAGATGAGTTATGAGATGAGAGATGAGTTATGAGATGAGGATAGATGAGTGATGAGATGACGATAGATGAGTGATGAGATGGGATAGATGAGTGATGAGATGAAGATAGATGAGTGATGAGAGTCAATAACAGTCACAACAGTCACAACACATTCTAGGCCACCCGTGGTCCCAGGATCTGTTTTCACATCTCTTTCAACACGTTCTGTTCGGGGTGTGACATTCACGCTGAATTCTGGTCAGTCACAATCCCATAACACTTGACATTTGGTGGCAAATCTCAAATATCAATTCTCGGATGCAGATCATCAACGAGTGATCGTAGACAAAGCTGCTATAGTGGAATCGAAGGCCCTCGTCGAGACCTATCCAACGAACCAAACTCCGTCTGTATACCTCGCTTCCTCATCGAGATAATCTCTACTTTGTGTTTCCCGCGCATATATTACATGTGAAATAATTAAGCCCATTTCGCGATTACTCGAGCTTCAGACACGTTACGCGCATGCTTCATGTTGTCTTGACATCCCCAAACAGTGGGCTACCATCCTAGATAGTTAGTTCCTGGAAAAGTCACAAAAAAGACACAAGGGTTTTTTACGTCCTGACATGAGATGAGAGATGAGTTATGAGATGAGAGATGAGTTATGAGATGAGGATAGATGAGTGATGAGATGACGATAGATGAGTGATGAGATGGGAATAGATGAGTGATGAGATGAAGATAGATGAGTGATGAGAGTCAATAACAGTCACAACAGTCACAACACATTCTAGGCCACCCGTGGTCCCAGGATCTGTTTTCACATCTCTTTCAACACGTTCTGTTCGGGGTGTGACATTCACGCTGAATTCTGGTCAGTCACAATCCCATAACACTTGACATTTTGGTGGCAAATCTCAAATATCAATTCTCGGATGCAGATCATCAACGAGTGATCGTAGACAAAGCTGCTATAGTGGAATCGAAGGCCCTCGTCGAGACCTATCCAACGAACCAAACTCCGTCTGTATACCTCGCTTCCTCATCGAGATAATCTCTACTTTGTGTTTCCCGCGCATATATTACATGTGAAATAATTAAGCCCATTTCGCGATTACTCGAGCTTCAGACACGTTACGCGCATGCTTCATGTTGTCTTGACATCCCCAAACAGTGGGCTACCATCCTAGGTAGTTAGTTCCTGGAAAAGTCACAAAAAAGACACAAGGGTTTTTTACGTCCTGACATGAGATGAGAGATGAGTTATGAGATGAGAGATGAGTTATGAGATGAGGATAGATGAGTGATGAGATGACGATAGATGAGTGATGAGATGGGAATAGATGAGTGATGAGATGAAGATAGATGAGTGATGAGAGTCAATAACAGTCACAACAGTCACAACACATTCTAGGCCACCCGTGGTCCCAGGATCTGTTTTCACATCTCTTTCAACACGTTCTGTTCGGGGTGTGACATTCACGCTGAATTCTGGTCAGTCACAATCCCATAACACTTGACATTTTGGTGGCAAATCTCAAATATCAATTCTCGGATGCAGATCATCAACGAGTGATCGTAGACAAAGCTGCTATAGTGGAATCGAAGGCCCTCGTCGAGACCTATCCAACGAACCAAACTCCGTCTGTATACCTCGCTTCCTCATCGAGATAATCTCTACTTTGTGTTTCCCGCGCATATATTACATGTGAAATAATTAAGCCCATTTCGCGATTACTCGAGCTTCAGACACGTTACGCGCATGCTTCATGTTGTCTTGACATCCCCAAACAGTGGGCTACCATCCTAGATAGTTAGTTCCTGGAAAAGTCACAAAAAAGACACAAGGGTTTTTTACGTCCTGACATGAGATGAGAGATGAGTTATGAGATGAGAGATGAGTTATGAGATGAGGATAGATGAGTGATGAGATGACGATAGATGAGTGATGAGATGGGAATAGATGAGTGATGAGATGAAGATAGATGAGTGATGAGAGTCAATAACAGTCACAACAGTCACAACACATTCTAGGCCACCCGTGGTCCCAGGATCTGTTTTCACATCTCTTTCAACACGTTCTGTTCGGGGTGTGACATTCACGCTGAATTCTGGTCAGTCACAATCCCATAACACTTGACATTTTGGTGGCAAATCTCAAATATCAATTCTCGGATGCAGATCATCAACGAGTGATCGTAGACAAAGCTGCTATAGTGGAATCGAAGGCCCTCGTCGAGACCTATCCAACGAACCAAACTCCGTCTGTATACCTCGCTTCCTCATCGAGATAATCTCTACTTTGTGTTTCCCGCGCATATATTACATGTGAAATAATTAAGCCCATTTCGCGATTACTCGAGCTTCAGACACGTTACGCGCATGCTTCATGTTGTCTTGACATCCCCAAACAGTGGGCTACCATCCTAGGTAGTTAGTTCCTGGAAAAGTCACAAAAAAGACACAAGGGTTTTTTACGTCCTGACATGAGATGAGAGATGAGTTATGAGATGAGAGATGAGTTATGAGATGAGGATAGATGAGTGATGAGATGACGATAGATGAGTGATGAGATGGGAATAGATGAGTGATGAGATGAAGATAGATGAGTGATGAGAGTCAATAACAGTCACAACAGTCACAACACATTCTAGGCCACCCGTGGTCCCAGGATCTGTTTTCACATCTCTTTCAACACGTTCTGTTCGGGGTGTGACATTCACGCTGAATTCTGGTCAGTCACAATCCCATAACACTTGACATTTTGGTGGCAAATCTCAAATATCAATTCTCGGATGCAGATCATCAACGAGTGATCGTAGACAAAGCTGCTATAGTGGAATCGAAGGCCCTCGTCGAGACCTATCCAACGAACCAAACTCCGTCTGTATACCTCGCTTCCTCATCGAGATAATCTCTACTTTGTGTTTCCCGCGCATATATTACATGTGAAATAATTAAGCCCATTTCGCGATTACTCGAGCTTCAGACACGTTACGCGCATGCTTCATGTTGTCTTGACATCCCCAAACAGTGGGCTACCATCCTAGGTAGTTAGTTCCTGGAAAAGTCACAAAAAAGACACAAGGGTTTTTTACGTCCTGACATGAGATGAGAGATGAGTTATGAGATGAGAGATGAGTTATGAGATGAGGATAGATGAGTGATGAGATGACGATAGATGAGTGATGAGATGGGAATAGATGAGTGATGAGATGAAGATAGATGAGTGATGAGAGTCAATAACAGTCACAACAGTCACAACACATTCTAGGCCACCCGTGGTCCCAGGATCTGTTTTCACATCTCTTTCAACACGTTCTGTTCGGGGTGTGACATTCACGCTGAATTCTGGTCAGTCACAATCCCATAACACTTGACATTTTGGTGGCAAATCTCAAATATCAATTCTCGGATGCAGATCATCAACGAGTGATCGTAGACAAAGCTGCTATAGTGGAATCGAAGGCCCTCGTCGAGACCTATCCAACGAACCAAACTCCGTCTGTATACCTCGCTTCCTCATCGAGATAATCTCTACTTTGTGTTTCCCGCGCATATATTACATGTGAAATAATTAAGCCCATTTCGCGATTACTCGAGCTTCAGACACGTTACGCGCATGCTTCATGTTGTCTTGACATCCCCAAACAGTGGGCTACCATCCTAGGTAGTTAGTTCCTGGAAAAGTCACAAAAAAGACACAAGGGTTTTTTACGTCCTGACATGAGATGAGAGATGAGTTATGAGATGAGAGATGAGTTATGAGATGAGGATAGATGAGTGATGAGATGACGATAGATGAGTGATGAGATGGGAATAGATGAGTGATGAGATGAAGATAGATGAGTGATGAGAGTCAATAACAGTCACAACAGTCACAACACATTCTAGGCCACCCGTGGTCCCAGGATCTGTTTTCACATCTCTTTCAACACGTTCTGTTCGGGGTGTGACATTCACGCTGAATTCTGGTCAGTCACAATCCCATAACACTTGACATTTTGGTGGCAAATCTCAAATATCAATTCTCGGATGCAGATCATCAACGAGTGATCGTAGACAAAGCTGCTATAGTGGAATCGAAGGCCCTCGTCGAGACCTATCCAACGAACCAAACTCCGTCTGTATACCTCGCTTCCTCATCGAGATAATCTCTACTTTGTGTTTCCCGCGCATATATTACATGTGAAATAATTAAGCCCATTTCGCGATTACTCGAGCTTCAGACACGTTACGCGCATGCTTCATGTTGTCTTGACATCCCCAAACAGTGGGCTACCATCCTAGATAGTTAGTTCCTGGAAAAGTCACAAAAAAGACACAAGGGTTTTTTACGTCCTGACATGAGATGAGAGATGAGTTATGAGATGAGAGATGAGTTATGAGATGAGGATAGATGAGTGATGAGATGACGATAGATGAGTGATGAGATGGGAATAGATGAGTGATGAGATGAAGATAGATGAGTGATGAGAGTCAATAACAGTCACAACAGTCACAACACATTCTAGGCCACCCGTGGTCCCAGGATCTGTTTTCACATCTCTTTCAACACGTTCTGTTCGGGGTGTGACATTCACGCTGAATTCTGGTCAGTCACAATCCCATAACACTTGACATTTTGGTGGCAAATCTCAAATATCAATTCTCGGATGCAGATCATCAACGAGTGATCGTAGACAAAGCTGCTATAGTGGAATCGAAGGCCCTCGTCGAGACCTATCCAACGAACCAAACTCCGTCTGTATACCTCGCTTCCTCATCGAGATAATCTCTACTTTGTGTTTCCCGCGCATATATTACATGTGAAATAATTAAGCCCATTTCGCGATTACTCGAGCTTCAGACACGTTACGCGCATGCTTCATGTTGTCTTGACATCCCCAAACAGTGGGCTACCATCCTAGGTAGTTAGTTCCTGGAAAAGTCACAAAAAAGACACAAGGGTTTTTTACGTCCTGACATGAGATGAGAGATGAGTTATGAGATGAGAGATGAGTTATGAGATGAGGATAGATGAGTGATGAGATGACGATAGATGAGTGATGAGATGGGAATAGATGAGTGATGAGATGAAGATAGATGAGTGATGAGAGTCAATAACAGTCACAACAGTCACAACACATTCTAGGCCACCCGTGGTCCCAGGATCTGTTTTCACATCTCTTTCAACACGTTCTGTTCGGGGTGTGACATTCACGCTGAATTCTGGTCAGTCACAATCCCATAACACTTGACATTTTGGTGGCAAATCTCAAATATCAATTCTCGGATGCAGATCATCAACGAGTGATCGTAGACAAAGCTGCTATAGTGGAATCGAAGGCCCTCGTCGAGACCTATCCAACGAACCAAACTCCGTCTGTATACCTCGCTTCCTCATCGAGATAATCTCTACTTTGTGTTTCCCGCGCATATATTACATGTGAAATAATTAAGCCCATTTCGCGATTACTCGAGCTTCAGACACGTTACGCGCATGCTTCATGTTGTCTTGACATCCCCAAACAGTGGGCTACCATCCTAGGTAGTTAGTTCCTGGAAAAGTCACAAAAAAGACACAAGGGTTTTTTACGTCCTGACATGAGATGAGAGATGAGTTATGAGATGAGAGATGAGTTATGAGATGAGGATAGATGAGTGATGAGATGACGATAGATGAGTGATGAGATGGGAATAGATGAGTGATGAGATGAAGATAGATGAGTGATGAGAGTCAATAACAGTCACAACAGTCACAACACATTCTAGGCCACCCGTGGTCCCAGGATCTGTTTTCACATCTCTTTCAACACGTTCTGTTCGGGGTGTGACATTCACGCTGAATTCTGGTCAGTCACAATCCCATAACACTTGACATTTTGGTGGCAAATCTCAAATATCAATTCTCGGATGCAGATCATCAACGAGTGATCGTAGACAAAGCTGCTATAGTGGAATCGAAGGCCCTCGTCGAGACCTATCCAACGAACCAAACTCCGTCTGTATACCTCGCTTCCTCATCGAGATAATCTCTACTTTGTGTTTCCCGCGCATATATTACATGTGAAATAATTAAGCCCATTTCGCGATTACTCGAGCTTCAGACACGTTACGCGCATGCTTCATGTTGTCTTGACATCCCCAAACAGTGGGCTACCATCCTAGGTAGTTAGTTCCTGGAAAAGTCACAAAAAAGACACAAGGGTTTTTTACGTCCTGACATGAGATGAGAGATGAGTTATGAGATGAGAGATGAGTTATGAGATGAGGATAGATGAGTGATGAGATGACGATAGATGAGTGATGAGATGGGAATAGATGAGTGATGAGATGAAGATAGATGAGTGATGAGAGTCAATAACAGTCACAACAGTCACAACACATTCTAGGCCACCCGTGGTCCCAGGATCTGTTTTCACATCTCTTTCAACACGTTCTGTTCGGGGTGTGACATTCACGCTGAATTCTGGTCAGTCACAATCCCATAACACTTGACATTTTGGTGGCAAATCTCAAATATCAATTCTCGGATGCAGATCATCAACGAGTGATCGTAGACAAAGCTGCTATAGTGGAATCGAAGGCCCTCGTCGAGACCTATCCAACGAACCAAACTCCGTCTGTATACCTCGCTTCCTCATCGAGATAATCTCTACTTTGTGTTTCCCGCGCATATATTACATGTGAAATAATTAAGCCCATTTCGCGATTACTCGAGCTTCAGACACGTTACGCGCATGCTTCATGTTGTCTTGACATCCCCAAACAGTGGGCTACCATCCTAGGTAGTTAGTTCCTGGAAAAGTCACAAAAAAGACACAAGGGTTTTTTACGTCCTGACATGAGATGAGAGATGAGTTATGAGATGAGAGATGAGTTATGAGATGAGGATAGATGAGTGATGAGATGACGATAGATGAGTGATGAGATGGGAATAGATGAGTGATGAGATGAAGATAGATGAGTGATGAGAGTCAATAACAGTCACAACAGTCACAACACATTCTAGGCCACCCGTGGTCCCAGGATCTGTTTTCACATCTCTTTCAACACGTTCTGTTCGGGGTGTGACATTCACGCTGAATTCTGGTCAGTCACAATCCCATAACACTTGACATTTTGGTGGCAAATCTCAAATATCAATTCTCGGATGCAGATCATCAACGAGTGATCGTAGACAAAGCTGCTATAGTGGAATCGAAGGCCCTCGTCGAGACCTATCCAACGAACCAAACTCCGTCTGTATACCTCGCTTCCTCATCGAGATAATCTCTACTTTGTGTTTCCCGCGCATATATTACATGTGAAATAATTAAGCCCATTTCGCGATTACTCGAGCTTCAGACACGTTACGCGCATGCTTCATGTTGTCTTGACATCCCCAAACAGTGGGCTACCATCCTAGGTAGTTAGTTCCTGGAAAAGTCACAAAAAAGACACAAGGGTTTTTTACGTCCTGACATGAGATGAGAGATGAGTTATGAGATGAGAGATGAGTTATGAGATGAGGATAGATGAGTGATGAGATGACGATAGATGAGTGATGAGATGGGAATAGATGAGTGATGAGATGAAGATAGATGAGTGATGAGAGTCAATAACAGTCACAACAGTCACAACACATTCTAGGCCACCCGTGGTCCCAGGATCTGTTTTCACATCTCTTTCAACACGTTCTGTTCGGGGTGTGACATTCACGCTGAATTCTGGTCAGTCACAATCCCATAACACTTGACATTTTGGTGGCAAATCTCAAATATCAATTCTCGGATGCAGATCATCAACGAGTGATCGTAGACAAAGCTGCTATAGTGGAATCGAAGGCCCTCGTCGAGACCTATCCAACGAACCAAACTCCGTCTGTATACCTCGCTTCCTCATCGAGATAATCTCTACTTTGTGTTTCCCGCGCATATATTACATGTGAAATAATTAAGCCCATTTCGCGATTACTCGAGCTTCAGACACGTTACGCGCATGCTTCATGTTGTCTTGACATCCCCAAACAGTGGGCTACCATCCTAGGTAGTTAGTTCCTGGAAAAGTCACAAAAAAGACACAAGGGTTTTTTACGTCCTGACATGAGATGAGAGATGAGTTATGAGATGAGAGATGAGTTATGAGATGAGGATAGATGAGTGATGAGATGACGATAGATGAGTGATGAGATGGGAATAGATGAGTGATGAGATGAAGATAGATGAGTGATGAGAGTCAATAACAGTCACAACAGTCACAACACATTCTAGGCCACCCGTGGTCCCAGGATCTGTTTTCACATCTCTTTCAACACGTTCTGTTCGGGGTGTGACATTCACGCTGAATTCTGGTCAGTCACAATCCCATAACACTTGACATTTTGGTGGCAAATCTCAAATATCAATTCTCGGATGCAGATCATCAACGAGTGATCGTAGACAAAGCTGCTATAGTGGAATCGAAGGCCCTCGTCGAGACCTATCCAACGAACCAAACTCCGTCTGTATACCTCGCTTCCTCATCGAGATAATCTCTACTTTGTGTTTCCCGCGCATATATTACATGTGAAATAATTAAGCCCATTTCGCGATTACTCGAGCTTCAGACACGTTACGCGCATGCTTCATGTTGTCTTGACATCCCCAAACAGTGGGCTACCATCCTAGGTAGTTAGTTCCTGGAAAAGTCACAAAAAAGACACAAGGGTTTTTTACGTCCTGACATGAGATGAGAGATGAGTTATGAGATGAGAGATGAGTTATGAGATGAGGATAGATGAGTGATGAGATGACGATAGATGAGTGATGAGATGGGAATAGATGAGTGATGAGATGAAGATAGATGAGTGATGAGAGTCAATAACAGTCACAACAGTCACAACACATTCTAGGCCACCCGTGGTCCCAGGATCTGTTTTCACATCTCTTTCAACACGTTCTGTTCGGGGTGTGACATTCACGCTGAATTCTGGTCAGTCACAATCCCATAACACTTGACATTTTGGTGGCAAATCTCAAATATCAATTCTCGGATGCAGATCATCAACGAGTGATCGTAGACAAAGCTGCTATAGTGGAATCGAAGGCCCTCGTCGAGACCTATCCAACGAACCAAACTCCGTCTGTATACCTCGCTTCCTCATCGAGATAATCTCTACTTTGTGTTTCCCGCGCATATATTACATGTGAAATAATTAAGCCCATTTCGCGATTACTCGAGCTTCAGACACGTTACGCGCATGCTTCATGTTGTCTTGACATCCCCAAACAGTGGGCTACCATCCTAGGTAGTTAGTTCCTGGAAAAGTCACAAAAAAGACACAAGGGTTTTTTACGTCCTGACATGAGATGAGAGATGAGTTATGAGATGAGAGATGAGTTATGAGATGAGGATAGATGAGTGATGAGATGACGATAGATGAGTGATGAGATGGGAATAGATGAGTGATGAGATGAAGATAGATGAGTGATGAGAGTCAATAACAGTCACAACAGTCACAACACATTCTAGGCCACCCGTGGTCCCAGGATCTGTTTTCACATCTCTTTCAACACGTTCTGTTCGGGGTGTGACATTCACGCTGAATTCTGGTCAGTCACAATCCCATAACACTTGACATTTTGGTGGCAAATCTCAAATATCAATTCTCGGATGCAGATCATCAACGAGTGATCGTAGACAAAGCTGCTATAGTGGAATCGAAGGCCCTCGTCGAGACCTATCCAACGAACCAAACTCCGTCTGTATACCTCGCTTCCTCATCGAGATAATCTCTACTTTGTGTTTCCCGCGCATATATTACATGTGAAATAATTAAGCCCATTTCGCGATTACTCGAGCTTCAGACACGTTACGCGCATGCTTCATGTTGTCTTGACATCCCCAAACAGTGGGCTACCATCCTAGGTAGTTAGTTCCTGGAAAAGTCACAAAAAAGACACAAGGGTTTTTTACGTCCTGACATGAGATGAGAGATGAGTTATGAGATGAGAGATGAGTTATGAGATGAGGATAGATGAGTGATGAGATGACGATAGATGAGTGATGAGATGGGAATAGATGAGTGATGAGATGAAGATAGATGAGTGATGAGAGTCAATAACAGTCACAACAGTCACAACACATTCTAGGCCACCCGTGGTCCCAGGATCTGTTTTCACATCTCTTTCAACACGTTCTGTTCGGGGTGTGACATTCACGCTGAATTCTGGTCAGTCACAATCCCATAACACTTGACATTTTGGTGGCAAATCTCAAATATCAATTCTCGGATGCAGATCATCAACGAGTGATCGTAGACAAAGCTGCTATAGTGGAATCGAAGGCCCTCGTCGAGACCTATCCAACGAACCAAACTCCGTCTGTATACCTCGCTTCCTCATCGAGATAATCTCTACTTTGTGTTTCCCGCGCATATATTACATGTGAAATAATTAAGCCCATTTCGCGATTACTCGAGCTTCAGACACGTTACGCGCATGCTTCATGTTGTCTTGACATCCCCAAACAGTGGGCTACCATCCTAGGTAGTTAGTTCCTGGAAAAGTCACAAAAAAGACACAAGGGTTTTTTACGTCCTGACATGAGATGAGAGATGAGTTATGAGATGAGAGATGAGTTATGAGATGAGGATAGATGAGTGATGAGATGACGATAGATGAGTGATGAGATGGGAATAGATGAGTGATGAGATGAAGATAGATGAGTGATGAGAGTCAATAACAGTCACAACAGTCACAACACATTCTAGGCCACCCGTGGTCCCAGGATCTGTTTTCACATCTCTTTCAACACGTTCTGTTCGGGGTGTGACATTCACGCTGAATTCTGGTCAGTCACAATCCCATAACACTTGACATTTTGGTGGCAAATCTCAAATATCAATTCTCGGATGCAGATCATCAACGAGTGATCGTAGACAAAGCTGCTATAGTGGAATCGAAGGCCCTCGTCGAGACCTATCCAACGAACCAAACTCCGTCTGTATACCTCGCTTCCTCATCGAGATAATCTCTACTTTGTGTTTCCCGCGCATATATTACATGTGAAATAATTAAGCCCATTTCGCGATTACTCGAGCTTCAGACACGTTACGCGCATGCTTCATGTTGTCTTGACATCCCCAAACAGTGGGCTACCATCCTAGGTAGTTAGTTCCTGGAAAAGTCACAAAAAAGACACAAGGGTTTTTTACGTCCTGACATGAGATGAGAGATGAGTTATGAGATGAGAGATGAGTTATGAGATGAGGATAGATGAGTGATGAGATGACGATAGATGAGTGATGAGATGGGAATAGATGAGTGATGAGATGAAGATAGATGAGTGATGAGAGTCAATAACAGTCACAACAGTCACAACACATTCTAGGCCACCCGTGGTCCCAGGATCTGTTTTCACATCTCTTTCAACACGTTCTGTTCGGGGTGTGACATTCACGCTGAATTCTGGTCAGTCACAATCCCATAACACTTGACATTTTGGTGGCAAATCTCAAATATCAATTCTCGGATGCAGATCATCAACGAGTGATCGTAGACAAAGCTGCTATAGTGGAATCGAAGGCCCTCGTCGAGACCTATCCAACGAACCAAACTCCGTCTGTATACCTCGCTTCCTCATCGAGATAATCTCTACTTTGTGTTTCCCGCGCATATATTACATGTGAAATAATTAAGCCCATTTCGCGATTACTCGAGCTTCAGACACGTTACGCGCATGCTTCATGTTGTCTTGACATCCCCAAACAGTGGGCTACCATCCTAGATAGTTAGTTCCTGGAAAAGTCACAAAAAAGACACAAGGGTTTTTTACGTCCTGACATGAGATGAGAGATGAGTTATGAGATGAGAGATGAGTTATGAGATGAGGATAGATGAGTGATGAGATGACGATAGATGAGTGATGAGATGGGAATAGATGAGTGATGAGATGAAGATAGATGAGTGATGAGAGTCAATAACAGTCACAACAGTCACAACACATTCTAGGCCACCCGTGGTCCCAGGATCTGTTTTCACATCTCTTTCAACACGTTCTGTTCGGGGTGTGACATTCACGCTGAATTCTGGTCAGTCACAATCCCATAACACTTGACATTTTGGTGGCAAATCTCAAATATCAATTCTCGGATGCAGATCATCAACGAGTGATCGTAGACAAAGCTGCTATAGTGGAATCGAAGGCCCTCGTCGAGACCTATCCAACGAACCAAACTCCGTCTGTATACCTCGCTTCCTCATCGAGATAATCTCTACTTTGTGTTTCCCGCGCATATATTACATGTGAAATAATTAAGCCCATTTCGCGATTACTCGAGCTTCAGACACGTTACGCGCATGCTTCATGTTGTCTTGACATCCCCAAACAGTGGGCTACCATCCTAGGTAGTTAGTTCCTGGAAAAGTCACAAAAAAGACACAAGGGTTTTTTACGTCCTGACATGAGATGAGAGATGAGTTATGAGATGAGAGATGAGTTATGAGATGAGGATAGATGAGTGATGAGATGACGATAGATGAGTGATGAGATGGGAATAGATGAGTGATGAGATGAAGATAGATGAGTGATGAGAGTCAATAACAGTCACAACAGTCACAACACATTCTAGGCCACCCGTGGTCCCAGGATCTGTTTTCACATCTCTTTCAACACGTTCTGTTCGGGGTGTGACATTCACGCTGAATTCTGGTCAGTCACAATCCCATAACACTTGACATTTTGGTGGCAAATCTCAAATATCAATTCTCGGATGCAGATCATCAACGAGTGATCGTAGACAAAGCTGCTATAGTGGAATCGAAGGCCCTCGTCGAGACCTATCCAACGAACCAAACTCCGTCTGTATACCTCGCTTCCTCATCGAGATAATCTCTACTTTGTGTTTCCCGCGCATATATTACATGTGAAATAATTAAGCCCATTTCGCGATTACTCGAGCTTCAGACACGTTACGCGCATGCTTCATGTTGTCTTGACATCCCCAAACAGTGGGCTACCATCCTAGGTAGTTAGTTCCTGGAAAAGTCACAAAAAAGACACAAGGGTTTTTTACGTCCTGACATGAGATGAGAGATGAGTTATGAGATGAGAGATGAGTTATGAGATGAGGATAGATGAGTGATGAGATGACGATAGATGAGTGATGAGATGGGAATAGATGAGTGATGAGATGAAGATAGATGAGTGATGAGAGTCAATAACAGTCACAACAGTCACAACACATTCTAGGCCACCCGTGGTCCCAGGATCTGTTTTCACATCTCTTTCAACACGTTCTGTTCGGGGTGTGACATTCACGCTGAATTCTGGTCAGTCACAATCCCATAACACTTGACATTTTGGTGGCAAATCTCAAATATCAATTCTCGGATGCAGATCATCAACGAGTGATCGTAGACAAAGCTGCTATAGTGGAATCGAAGGCCCTCGTCGAGACCTATCCAACGAACCAAACTCCGTCTGTATACCTCGCTTCCTCATCGAGATAATCTCTACTTTGTGTTTCCCGCGCATATATTACATGTGAAATAATTAAGCCCATTTCGCGATTACTCGAGCTTCAGACACGTTACGCGCATGCTTCATGTTGTCTTGACATCCCCAAACAGTGGGCTACCATCCTAGGTAGTTAGTTCCCGGAAAAGTCACAAAAAAGACACAAGGGTTTTTTACGTCCTGACATGAGATGAGAGATGAGTTATGAGATGAGGATAGATGAGTGATGAGATGAGGATAGATGAGTGATGAGATGGGAATAGATGAGTGATGAGATGAAGATAGATGAGTGATGAGAGTCAATAACAGTCACAACAGTCACAACACATTCTAGGCCACCCGTGGTCCCAGGATCTGTTTTCACATCTCTTTCAACACGTTCTGTTCGGTGTGTGACATTCACGCTGAATTCTGGTCAGTCACAATCCCATAACACTTGACATTTTGGTGGCAAATCTCAAATATCAATTCTCGGATGCAGATCATCAACGAGTGATCGTAGACAAAGCTGCTATAGTGGAATCGAAGGCCCTCGTCGAGACCTATCCAACGAACCAAACTCCGTCTGTATACCTCGCTTCCTCATCGAGATAATCTCTACTTTGTGTTTCCCGCGCATATATTACATGTGAAATAATTAAGCCCATTTCGCGATTACTCGAGCTTCAGACACGTTACGCGCATGCTTCATGTTGTCTTGACATCCCCAAACAGTGGGCTACCATCCTAGGTAGTTAGTTCCCGGAAAAGTCACAAAAAAGACACAAGGGTTTTTTACGTCCTGACATGAGATGAGAGATGAGTTATGAGATGAGGATAGATGAGTGATGAGATGAGGATAGATGAGTGATGAGATGGGAATAGATGAGTGATGAGATGAAGATAGATGAGTGATGAGAGTCAATAACGGTCACAACAGTCACAACACATTCTAGGCCACCCGTGGTCCCAGGATCTGTTTTCACATCTCTTTCAACACGTTCTGTTCGGGGTGTGACATTCACGCTGAATTCTGGTCAGTCACAATCCCATAACACTTGACATTTTGGTGGCAAATCTCAAATATCAATTCTCGGATGCAGATCATCAACGAGTGATCGTAGACAAAGCTGCTATAGTGGAATCGAAGGCCCTCGTCGAGACCTATCCAACGAACCAAACTCCGTTTGTATACCTCGCTTCCTCATCGAGATAATCTCTACTTTGTGTTTCCCGCGCATATATTACATGTGAAATAATTAAGCCCATTTCGCGATTACTCGAGCTTCAGACACGTTACGCGCATGCTTCATGTTGTCTTGACATCCCCAAACAGTGGGCTACCATCCTAGGTAGTTAGTTCCCGGAAAAGTCACAAAAAAGACACAAGGGTTTTTTACGTCCTGACATGAGATGAGAGATGAGTTATGAGATGAGGATAGATGAGTGATGAGATGAGGATAGATGAGTGATGAGATGGGAATAGATGAGTGATGAGATGAAGATAGATGAGTGATGAGAGTCAATAACAGTCACAACAGTCACAACACATTCTAGGCCACCCGTGGTCCCAGGATCTGTTTTCACATCTCTTTCAACACGTTCTGTTCGGTGTGTGACATTCACGCTGAATTCTGGTCAGTCACAATCCCATAACACTTGACATTTTGGTGGCAAATCTCAAATATCAATTCTCGGATGCAGATCATCAACGAGTGATCGTAGACAAAGCTGCTATAGTGGAATCGAAGGCCCTCGTCGAGACCTATCCAACGAACCAAACTCCGTCTGTATACCTCGCTTCCTCATCGAGATAATCTCTACTTTGTGTTTCCCGCGCATATATTACATGTGAAATAATTAAGCCCATTTCGCGATTACTCGAGCTTCAGACACGTTACGCGCATGCTTCATGTTGTCTTGACATCCCCAAACAGTGGGCTACCATCCTAGGTAGTTAGTTCCCGGAAAAGTCACAAAAAAGACACAAGGGTTTTTTACGTCCTGACATGAGATGAGAGATGAGTTATGAGATGAGGATAGATGAGTGATGAGATGAGGATAGATGAGTGATGAGATGGGAATAGATGAGTGATGAGATGAAGATAGATGAGTGATGAGAGTCAATAACAGTCACAACAGTCACAACACATTCTAGGCCACCCGTGGTCCCAGGATCTGTTTTCACATCTCTTTCAACACGTTCTGTTCGGGGTGTGACATTCACGCTGAATTCTGGTCAGTCACAATCCCATAACACTTGACATTTTGGTGGCAAATCTCAAATATCAATTCTCGGATGCAGATCATCAACGAGTGATCGTAGACAAAGCTGCTATAGTGGAATCGAAGGCCCTCGTCGAGACCTATCCAACGAACCAAACTCCGTCTGTATACCTCGCTTCCTCATCGAGATAATCTCTACTTTGTGTTTCCCGCGCATATATTACATGTGAAATAATTAAGCCCATTTCGCGATTACTCGAGCTTCAGACACGTTACGCGCATGCTTCATGTTGTCTTGACATCCCCAAACAGTGGGCTACCATCCTAGGTAGTTAGTTCCCGGAAAAGTCACAAAAAAGACACAAGGGTTTTTTACGTCCTGACATGAGATGAGAGATGAGTTATGAGATGAGGATAGATGAGTGATGAGATGAGGATAGATGAGTGATGAGATGGGAATAGATGAGTGATGAGATGAAGATAGATGAGTGATGAGAGTCAATAACAGTCACAACAGTCACAACACATTCTAGGCCACCCGTGGTCCCAGGATCTGTTTTCACATCTCTTTCAACACGTTCTGTTCGGTGTGTGACATTCACGCTGAATTCTGGTCAGTCACAATCCCATAACACTTGACATTTTGGTGGCAAATCTCAAATATCAATTCTCGGATGCAGATCATCAACGAGTGATCGTAGACAAAGCTGCTATAGTGGAATCGAAGGCCCTCGTCGAGACCTATCCAACGAACCAAACTCCGTCTGTATACCTCGCTTCCTCATCGAGATAATCTCTACTTTGTGTTTCCCGCGCATATATTACATGTGAAATAATTAAGCCCATTTCGCGATTACTCGAGCTTCAGACACGTTACGCGCATGCTTCATGTTGTCTTGACATCCCCAAACAGTGGGCTACCATCCTAGGTAGTTAGTTCCCGGAAAAGTCACAAAAAAGACACAAGGGTTTTTTACGTCCTGACATGAGATGAGAGATGAGTTATGAGATGAGGATAGATGAGTGATGAGATGAGGATAGATGAGTGATGAGATGGGAATAGATGAGTGATGAGATGAAGATAGATGAGTGATGAGAGTCAATAACAGTCACAACAGTCACAACACATTCTAGGCCACCCGTGGTCCCAGGATCTGTTTTCACATCTCTTTCAACACGTTCTGTTCGGTGTGTGACATTCACGCTGAATTCTGGTCAGTCACAATCCCATAACACTTGACATTTTGGTGGCAAATCTCAAATATCAATTCTCGGATGCAGATCATCAACGAGTGATCGTAGACAAAGCTGCTATAGTGGAATCGAAGGCCCTCGTCGAGACCTATCCAACGAACCAAACTCCGTCTGTATACCTCGCTTCCTCATCGAGATAATCTCTACTTTGTGTTTCCCGCGCATATATTACATGTGAAATAATTAAGCCCATTTCGCGATTACTCGAGCTTCAGACACGTTACGCGCATGCTTCATGTTGTCTTGACATCCCCAAACAGTGGGCTACCATCCTAGGTAGTTAGTTCCCGGAAAAGTCACAAAAAAGACACAAGGGTTTTTTACGTCCTGACATGAGATGAGAGATGAGTTATGAGATGAGGATAGATGAGTGATGAGATGAGGATAGATGAGTGATGAGATGGGAATAGATGAGTGATGAGATGAAGATAGATGAGTGATGAGAGTCAATAACGGTCACAACAGTCACAACACATTCTAGGCCACCCGTGGTCCCAGGATCTGTTTTCACATCTCTTTCAACACGTTCTGTTCGGGGTGTGACATTCACGCTGAATTCTGGTCAGTCACAATCCCATAACACTTGACATTTTGGTGGCAAATCTCAAATATCAATTCTCGGATGCAGATCATCAACGAGTGATCGTAGACAAAGCTGCTATAGTGGAATCGAAGGCCCTCATCGAGACCTATCCAACGAACCAAACTCCGTTTGTATACCTCGCTTCCTCATCGAGATAATCTCTACTTTGTGTTTCCCGCGCATATATTACATGTGAAATAATTAAGCCCATTTCGCGATTACTCGAGCTTCAGACACGTTACGCGCATGCTTCATGTTGTCTTGACATCCCCAAACAGTGGGCTACCATCCTAGGTAGTTAGTTCCCGGAAAAGTCACAAAAAAGACACAAGGGTTTTTTACGTCCTGACATGAGATGAGAGATGAGTTATGAGATGAGGATAGATGAGTGATGAGATGAGGATAGATGAGTGATGAGATGGGAATAGATGAGTGATGAGATGAAGATAGATGAGTGATGAGAGTCAATAACAGTCACAACAGTCACAACACATTCTAGGCCACCCGTGGTCCCAGGATCTGTTTTCACATCTCTTTCAACACGTTCTGTTCGGTGTGTGACATTCACGCTGAATTCTGGTCAGTCACAATCCCATAACACTTGACATTTTGGTGGCAAATCTCAAATATCAATTCTCGGATGCAGATCATCAACGAGTGATCGTAGACAAAGCTGCTATAGTGGAATCGAAGGCCCTCGTCGAGACCTATCCAACGAACCAAACTCCGTCTGTATACCTCGCTTCCTCATCGAGATAATCTCTACTTTGTGTTTCCCGCGCATATATTACATGTGAAATAATTAACCCCATTTCGCGATTACTCGAGCTTCAGACACGTTACGCGCATGCTTCATGTTGTCTTGACATCCCCAAACAGTGGGCTACCATCCTAGGTAGTTAGTTCCCGGAAAAGTCACAAAAAAGACACAAGGGTTTTTTACGTCCTGACATGAGATGAGAGATGAGTTATGAGATGAGGATAGATGAGTGATGAGATGAGGATAGATGAGTGATGAGATGGGAATAGATGAGTGATGAGATGAAGATAGATGAGTGATGAGAGTCAATAACAGTCACAACAGTCACAACACATTCTAGGCCACCCGTGGTCCCAGGATCTGTTTTCACATCTCTTTCAACACGTTCTGTTCGGTGTGTGACATTCACGCTGAATTCTGGTCAGTCACAATCCCATAACACTTGACATTTTGGTGGCAAATCTCAAATATCAATTCTCGGATGCAGATCATCAACGAGTGATCGTAGACAAAGCTGCTATAGTGGAATCGAAGGCCCTCGTCGAGACCTATCCAACGAACCAAACTCCGTCTGTATACCTCGCTTCCTCATCGAGATAATCTCTACTTTGTGTTTCCCGCGCATATATTACATGTGAAATAATTAAGCCCATTTCGCGATTACTCGAGCTTCAGACACGTTACGCGCATGCTTCATGTTGTCTTGACATCCCCAAACAGTGGGCTACCATCCTAGGTAGTTAGTTCCCGGAAAAGTCACAAAAAAGACACAAGGGTTTTTTACGTCCTGACATGAGATGAGAGATGAGTTATGAGATGAGAGATGAGTTATGAGATGAGGATAGATGAGTGATGAGATGAGGATAGATGAGTGATGAGATGGGAATAGATGAGTGATGAGATGAAGATAGATGAGTGATGAGAGTCAATAACAGTCACAACAGTCACAACACATTCTAGGCCACCCGTGGTCCCAGGATCTGTTTTCACATCTCTTTCAACACGTTCTGTTCGGTGTGTGACATTCACGCTGAATTCTGGTCAGTCACAATCCCATAACACTTGACATTTGGTGGCAAATCTCAAATATCAATTCTCGGATGCAGATCATCAACGAGTGATCGTAGACAAAGCTGCTATAGTGGAATCGAAGGCCCTCGTCGAGACCTATCCAACGAACCAAACTCCGTCTGTATACCTCGCTTCCTCATCGAGATAATCTCTACTTTGTGTTTCCCGCGCATATATTACATGTGAAATAATTAACCCCATTTCGCGATTACTCGAGCTTCAGACACGTTACGCGCATGCTTCATGTTGTCTTGACATCCCCAAACAGTGGGCTACCATCCTAGGTAGTTAGTTCCCGGAAAAGTCACAAAAAAGACACAAGGGTTTTTTACGTCCTGACATGAGATGAGAGATGAGTTATGAGATGAGGATAGATGAGTGATGAGATGAGGATAGATGAGTGATGAGATGGGAATAGATGAGTGATGAGATGAAGATAGATGAGTGATGAGAGTCAATAACAGTCACAACAGTCACAACACATTCTAGGCCACCCGTGGTCCCAGGATCTGTTTTCACATCTCTTTCAACACGTTCTGTTCGGTGTGTGACATTCACGCTGAATTCTGGTCAGTCACAATCCCATAACACTTGACATTTTGGTGGCAAATCTCAAATATCAATTCTCGGATGCAGATCATCAACGAGTGATCGTAGACAAAGCTGCTATAGTGGAATCGAAGGCCCTCGTCGAGACCTATCCAACGAACCAAACTCCGTCTGTATACCTCGCTTCCTCATCGAGATAATCTCTACTTTGTGTTTCCCGCGCATATATTACATGTGAAATAATTAAGCCCATTTCGCGATTACTCGAGCTTCAGACACGTTACGCGCATGCTTCATGTTGTCTTGACATCCCCAAACAGTGGGCTACCATCCTAGGTAGTTAGTTCCCGGAAAAGTCACAAAAAAGACACAAGGGTTTTTTACGTCCTGACATGAGATGAGAGATGAGTTATGAGATGAGAGATGAGTTATGAGATGAGGATAGATGAGTGATGAGATGAGGATAGATGAGTGATGAGATGGGAATAGATGAGTGATGAGATGAAGATAGATGAGTGATGAGAGTCAATAACAGTCACAACAGTCACAACACATTCTAGGCCACCCGTGGTCCCAGGATCTGTTTTCACATCTCTTTCAACACGTTCTGTTCGGTGTGTGACATTCACGCTGAATTCTGGTCAGTCACAATCCCATAACACTTGACATTTGGTGGCAAATCTCAAATATCAATTCTCGGATGCAGATCATCAACGAGTGATCGTAGACAAAGCTGCTATAGTGGAATCGAAGGCCCTCGTCGAGACCTATCCAACGAACCAAACTCCGTCTGTATACCTCGCTTCCTCATCGAGATAATCTCTACTTTGTGTTTCCCGCGCATATATTACATGTGAAATAATTAAGCCCATTTCGCGATTACTCGAGCTTCAGACACGTTACGCGCATGCTTCATGTTGTCTTGACATCCCCAAACAGTGGGCTACCATCCTAGGTAGTTAGTTCCCGGAAAAGTCACAAAAAAGACACAAGGGTTTTTTACGTCCTGACATGAGATGAGAGATGAGTTATGAGATGAGGATAGATGAGTGATGAGATGAGGATAGATGAGTGATGAGATGGGAATAGATGAGTGATGAGATGAAGATAGATGAGTGATGAGAGTCAATAACAGTCACAACAGTCACAACACATTCTAGGCCACCCGTGGTCCCAGGATCTGTTTTCACATCTCTTTCAACACGTTCTGTTCGGTGTGTGACATTCACGCTGAATTCTGGTCAGTCACAATCCCATAACACTTGACATTTTGGTGGCAAATCTCAAATATCAATTCTCGGATGCAGATCATCAACGAGTGATCGTAGACAAAGCTGCTATAGTGGAATCGAAGGCCCTCGTCGGGACCTATCCAACGAACCAAACTCCGTCTGTATACCTCGCTTCCTCATCGAGATAATCTCTACTTTGTGTTTCCCCGCGCATATATTACATGTGAAATAATTAAGCCCATTTCGCGATTACTCGAGCTTCAGACACGTTACGCGCATGCTTCATGTTGTCTTGACATCCCCAAACAGTGGGCTACCATCCTAGGTAGTTAGTTCCCGGAAAAGTCACAAAAAAGACACAAGGGTTTTTTACGTCCTGACATGAGATGAGAGATGAGTTATGAGATGAGAGATGAGTTATGAGATGAGGATAGATGAGTGATGAGATGAGGATAGATGAGTGATGAGATGGGAATAGATGAGTGATGAGATGAAGATAGATGAGTGATGAGATGGGAATAGATGAGTGATGAGAGTCAATAACAGTCACAACAGTCACAACACATTCTAGGCCACCCGTGGTCCCAGGATCTGTTTTCACATCTCTTTCAACACGTTCTGTTCTGGGTGTGACATTCACGCTGAATTCTGGTCAGTCACAATCCCATAACACTTGACATTTTGGTGGCAAATCTCAAATATCAATTCTCGGATGCAGATCATCAACGAGTGATCGTAGACAAAGCTGCTATAGTGGAATCGAAGGCCCTCGTCGAGACCTATCCAACGAACCAAACTCCGTTTGTATACCTCGCTTCCTCATCGAGATAATCTCTACTTTGTGTTTCCCGCGCATATATTACATGTGAAATAATTAAGCCCATTTCGCGATTACTCGAGCTTCAGACACGTTACGCGCATGCTTCATGTTGTCTTGACATCCCAAACAGTGGGCTACCATCCTAGGTAGTTAGTTCCCGGAAAAGTCACAAAAAGACACAAGGGTTTTTTACGTCCTGACATGAGATGAGAGATGAGTTATGAGATGAGGATAGATGAGTGATGAGATGAGGATAGATGAGTGATGAGATGGAAAGATGAGTGATGAGATGAAGATAGATGAGTGATGAGATGAAGATAGATGAGTGATGAGAGTCAATAACAGTCACAACAGTCACAACACATTCTAGGCCACCCGTGGTCCCAGGATCTGTTTTCACATCTCTTTCAACACGTTCTGTTCGGGGTGTGACTTTCACGCTGAATTCTGGTCAGTCACAATCCCATAACACTTGACATTTTGGTGGCAAATCTCAAATATCAATTCTCGGATGCAGATCATCAACGAGTGATCGTAGACAAAGCTGCTATAGTGGAATCGAAGGCCCTCGTCGAGACCTATCCAACGAACCAAACTCCGTCTGTATACCTCGCTTCCTTATCGAGATAATCTCTACTTTGTGTTTCCCGCGCATATATTGCATGTGAAATAATTAAGCCCATTTCGCGATTACTCAAGCTTCAGACACGTTACGCGCATGCTTCATGTTGTCTTGACATCCCCAAACAGTGGGCTACCATCCTAGGTAGTTAGTTCCCGGAAAAGTCACAAAAAGACACAAGGGTTTTTTACGTCCTGACATGAGATGAGGAGAGATGAGTTATGAGATGAGGATAGATGAGTGATGAGATGAGGATAGATGAGTGATGAGATGGGAATAGATGAGTGATGAGATGAAGATAGATGAGTGATGAGAGTCAATAACAGTCACAACAGTCACAACACATTCTAAGGCCATCTCATGTCAGGACGTAAAAAACCCTTGTGTCTTTTTTGTGACTTTTCCGGAACTAACTACCTAGGATGGTAGCCCACTGTTTGGGATGTCAAGACAACATGAATCATGCGCGTAACGTGTCTGAAGCTCGAGTAATCGCGAAATGGGCTTAATTATTTCACATGTAATATATGCGCGGGAAACACAAAGTAGAGATTATCTCGATGAGGAAGCGAGGTATACAAACGGAGTTTGGTTCGTTGGATAGGTCTCGACGAGGGCCTTCGATTCCACTATAGCAGCTTTGTCTACGATCACTCGTTTGATGATCTGCATCCGAGAATTGATATTTGAGATTTGCCACCAAAATGTCAAGTGTTATGGGATTGTGACTGACCAGAATTCAGCGTGAAAGTCACACCCCGAACAGAACGTGTTGAAAGAGATGTGAAAACAGATCCTGGGACCACGGGTGGCCTAGAATGTGTTGTGACTGTTGTGACTGTTATTGACTCTCATCACTCATCTATTCCCATCTCATCACTCATCTATACTCATCTCATCACTCATCTATCCTCATCTCATAACTCATCTCTCCTCATCTCATGTCAGGACGTAAAAAACCCTTGTGTCTTTTTTGTGACTTTTCCGGGAACTAACTATATACCTAGGATGGTAGCCCACTGTTTGGGGATGTCAAGACAACATGAAGCATGCGCGTAACGTGTCTGAAGCTCGAGTAATCGCGAAATGGGCTTAATTATTTCACATGTAATATATGCGCGGGGAAACACAAAGTAGAGATTATCTCGATGAGGAAGCGAGGTATACAGACGGAGTTTGGTTCGTGGATAGGTCCCGACGAGGGCCTTCGATTCCACTATAGCAGCTTTGTCTACGATCACTCGTTGATGATCTGCATCCGAGAATTGATATTTGAGATTTGCCACCAAAATGTCAAGTGTTATGGGATTGTGACTGACCAGAATTCAGCGTGAATGTCACACCCCGAACAGAACGTGTTGAAAGAGATGTGAAAACAGATCCTGGGACCACGGGTGGCCCTAGAATGTGTTGTGACTGTTGTGACTGTTATTGACTCTCATCACTCATCTATCTTCATCTCATCACTCATCTATTCCCATCTCATCACTCATCTATCCTCATCTCATCACTCATCTATCCTCATCTCATAACTCATCTCTCATCTCATAACTCATCTCTCATCTCATGTCAGGACGTAAAAAACCCTTGTGACTTTTCCGGGAACTAACTACCTAGGATGGTAGCCCACTGTTTGGGGATGTCAAGACAACATGAAGCATGCGCGTAACGTGTCTGAAGCTCGAGTAATCGCGAAATGGGCTTAATTATTTCACATGTAATATATGCGCGGGAAACACAAAGTAGAGATTATCTCGATGAGGAAGCGAGGTATACAGACGGAGTTTGGTTCGTTGGATAGGTCCCGACGAGGGCCTTCGATTCCACTATAGCAGCTTTGTCTACGATCACTCGTTGATGATCTGCATCCGAGAATTGATATTGAGATTTGCACCAAAATGTCAAGTGTTATGGGATTGTGACTGACCAGAATTCAGCGTGAATGTCACACCCCGAACAGAACGTGTTGAAAGAGATGTGAAAACAGATCCTGGGACCACGGGTGGCCTAGAATGTGTTGTGGACTGTTGTGACTGTTATTGACTCTCATCACTCATCTATCTTCATCTCATCACTCATCTATTCCCATCTCATCACTCATCTATCCTCATCTCATCACTCATCTATCCTCATCTCATAACTCATCTCTCATCTCATAACTCATCTCTCATCTCATGTCAGGACGTAAAAAAACCCTTGTGTCTTTTTTGTGACTTTTCCGGGAACTAACTACCTAGGATGGTAGCCCACTGTTTGGGGATGTCAAGACAACATGAAGCATGCGCGTAACGTGTCTGAAGCTCGAGTACTCGCGAAATGGGCTTAATTATTTCACATGTAATATATGCGCGGGAAACACAAAGTAGAGATTATCTCGATGAGGAAGCGAGGTATACAGACGGAGTTTGGTTCGTTGGATAGGTCCCGACGAGGGCCTTCGATTCCACTATAGCAGCTTTGTCTACGATCACTCGTTGATGATCTGCATCCGAGAATTGATATTTGAGATTTGCCACCAAAATGTCAAGTGTTATGGGATTGTGACTGACCAGAATTCAGCGTGAATGTCACACCCCGAACAGAACGTGTTGAAAGAGATGTGAAAACAGATCCTGGGACCACGGGTGGCCTAGAATGTGTTGTGACTGTTGTGACTGTTATTGACTCTCATCACTCATCTATCTTCATCTCATCACTCATCTATTCCCATCTCATCACTCATCTATCCTCATCTCATCACTCATCTATCCTCATCTCATAACTCATCTCTCATCTCATAACTCATCTCTCATCTCATGTCAGGACGTAAAAAACCCTTGTGTCTTTTTTGTGACTTTTCCGGGAACTAACTACCTAGGATGGTAGCCCACTGTTTGGGGATGTCAAGACAACATGAAGCATGCGCGTAACGTGTCTGAAGCTCGAGTAATCGCGAAATGGGCTTAATTATTTCACATGTAATATATGCGCGGGAAACACAAAGTAGAGATTATCTCGATGAGGAAGCGAGGTATACAGACGGAGTTTGGTTCGTTGGATAGGTCTCGACGAGGGCCTTCGATTCCACTATAGCAGCTTTGTCTACGATCACTCGTTGATGATCTGCATCCGAGAATTGATATTTGAGATTTGCCACCAAAATGTCAAGTGTTATGGGATTGTGACTGACCAGAATTCAGCGTGAATGTCACACCCCGAACAGAACGTGTTGAAAGAGATGTGAAAACAGATCCTGGGACCACGGGTGGCCTAGAATGTGTTGTGACTGTTGTGACTGTTATTGACTCTCATCACTCATCTATCTTCATCTCATCACTCATCTATTCCCATCTCATCACTCATCTATCCTCATCTCATCACTCATCTATCCTCATCTCATAACTCATCTCTCATCTCATAACTCATCTCTCATCTCATGTCAGGACGTAAAAAACCCTTGTGTCTTTTTTGTGACTTTTCCGGGAACTAACTACCTAGGATGGTAGCCCACTGTTTGGGGATGTCAAGACAACATGAAGCATGCGCGTAACGTGTCTGAAGCTCGAGTAATCGCGAAATGGGCTTAATTATTTCACATGTAATATATGCGCGGGAAACACAAAGTAGAGATTATCTCGATGAGGAAGCGAGGTATACAGACGGAGTTTGGTTCGTTGGATAGGTCTCGACGAGGGCCTTCGATTCCACTATAGCAGCTTTGTCTACGATCACTCGTTGATGATCTGCATCCGAGAATTGATATTTGAGATTTGCCACCAAAATGTCAAGTGTTATGGGATTGTGACTGACCAGAATTCAGCGTGAATGTCACACCCCGAACAGAACGTGTTGAAAGAGATGTGAAAACAGATCCTGGGACCACGGGTGGCCTAGAATGTGTTGTGACTGTTGTGACTGTTATTGACTCTCATCACTCATCTATCTTCATCTCATCACTCATCTATTCCCATCTCATCACTCATCTATCCTCATCTCATCACTCATCTATCCTCATCTCATAACTCATCTCTCATCTCATAACTCATCTCTCATCTCATGTCAGGACGTAAAAAACCCTTGTGTCTTTTTTGTGACTTTTCCGGGAACTAACTACCTAGGATGGTAGCCCACTGTTTGGGGATGTCAAGACAACATGAAGCATGCGCGTAACGTGTCTGAAGCTCGAGTAATCGCGAAATGGGCTTAATTATTTCACATGTAATATATGCGCGGGAAACACAAAGTAGAGATTATCTCGATGAGGAAGCGAGGTATACAGACGGAGTTTGGTTCGTTGGATAGGTCTCGACGAGGGCCTTCGATTCCACTATAGCAGCTTTGTCTACGATCACTCGTTGATGATCTGCATCCGAGAATTGATATTTGAGATTTGCCACCAAAATGTCAAGTGTTATGGGATTGTGACTGACCAGAATTCAGCGTGAATGTCACACCCCGAACAGAACGTGTTGAAAGAGATGTGAAAACAGATCCTGGGACCACGGGTGGCCTAGAATGTGTTGTGACTGTTGTGACTGTTATTGACTCTCATCACTCATCTATCTTCATCTCATCACTCATCTATTCCCATCTCATCACTCATCTATCCTCATCTCATCACTCATCTATCCTCATCTCATAACTCATCTCTCATCTCATAACTCATCTCTCATCTCATGTCAGGACGTAAAAAACCCTTGTGTCTTTTTTGTGACTTTTCCGGGAACTAACTACCTAGGATGGTAGCCCACTGTTTGGGGATGTCAAGACAACATGAAGGCATGCGCGTAACGTGTCTGAAGCTCGAGTAATCGCGAAATGGGCTTAATTATTTCACATGTAATATAATGCGCGGGAAACACAAAGTAGAGATTATCTCGATGAGGAAGCGAGGTATACAGACGGAGTTTGGTTCGTTGGATAGGTCTCGACGAGGGCCCTTCGATTCCACTATAGCAGCTTTGTCTACGATCACTCGTTGATGATCTGCATCCGAGAATTGATATTTGAGATTTGCCACCAAAATGTCAAGTGTTATGGGATTGTGACTGACCAGAATTCAGCGTGAATGTCACACCCCGAACAGAACGTGTTGAAAGAGATGTGAAAACAGATCCTGGGACCACGGGTGGCCTAGAATGTGTTGTGACTGTTGTGACTGTTATTGACTCTCATCACTCATCTATCTTCATCTCATCACTCATCTATTCCCATCTCATCACTCATCTATCCTCATCTCATCACTCATCTATCCTCATCTCATAACTCATCTCTCATCTCATAACTCATCTCTCATCTCATGTCAGGACGTAAAAAACCCTTGTGTCTTTTTGTGACTTTTCCGGGAACTAACTACCTAGGATGGTAGCCCACTGTTTGGGGATGTCAAGACAACATGAAGCATGCGCGTAACGTGTCTGAAGCTCGAGTAATCGCGAAATGGGCTTAATTATTTCACATGTAATATATGCGCGGGAAACACAAAGTAGAGATTATCTCGATGAGGAAGCGAGGTATACAGACGGAGTTTGGTTCGTTGGATAGGTCTCGACGAGGGCCTTCGATTCCACTATAGCAGCTTTGTCTACGATCACTCGTTGATGATCTGCATCCGAGAATTGATATTTGAGATTTGCCACCAAAATGTCAAGTGTTATGGGATTGTGACTGACCAGAATTCAGCGTGAATGTCACACCCCGAACAGAACGTGTTGAAAGAGATGTGAAAACAGATCCTGGGACCACGGGTGGCCTAGAATGTGTTGTGACTGTTGTGACTGTTATTGACTCTCCATCACTCATCTATCTTCATCTCATCACTCATCTATTCCCATCTCATCACTCATCTATCCTCATCTCATCACTCATCTATCCTCATCTCATAACTCATCTCTCATCTCATAACTCATCTCTCATCTCATGTCAGGACGTAAAAAAACCCTTGTGTCTTTTTTGTGACTTTTCCGGGAACTAACTACCTAGGATGGTAGCCCACTGTTTGGGGATGTCAAGACAACATGAAGCATGCGCGTAACGTGTCTGAAGCTCGAGTAATCGCGAAATGGGCTTAATTATTTCACATGTAATATATGCGCGGGAAACACAAAGTAGAGATTATCTCGATGAGGAAGCGAGGTATACAGACGGAGTTTTGGTTCGTTGGATAGGTCTCGACGAGGGCCTTCGATTCCACTATAGCAGCTTTTGTCTACGATCACTCGTTGATGATCTGCATCCGAGAATTGATATTTGAGATTTGCCACCAAAATGTCAAGTGTTATGGGATTGTGACTGACCAGAATTCAGCGTGAATGTCACACCCCGAACAGAACGTGTTGAAAGAGATGTGAAAACAGATCCTGGGACCACGGGTGGGCCTAGAATGTGTTGTGACTGTTGTGACTGTTATTGACTCTCATCACTCATCTATCTTCATCTCATCACTCATCTATTCCCATCTCATCACTCATCTCATCCTCATCTCATCACTCATCTATCCTCATCTCATAACTCATCTCTCATCTCATAACTCATCTCTCATCTCATGTCAGGGACGTAAAAAACCCTTGTGTCTTTTTTGTGACTTTTCCGGGAACTAACTACCTAGGATGGTAGCCCACTGTTTGGGGATGTCAAGACAACATGCAGCATGCGCGTAACGTGTCTGAAGCTCGAGTAATCGCGAAATGGCTTAATTATTTCACATGTAATATATGCGCGGGAAACACAAAGTAGAGATTATCTCGATGAGGAAGCGAGGTATACAGACGGAGTTTGGTTCGTTGGATAGGTCTCGACGAGGGCCTTCGATTCCACTATAGCAGCTTTGTCTACGATCACTCGTTGATGATCTGCATCCGAGAATTGATATTTGAGATTTGCCACCAAAATGTCAAGTGTTTATGGGATTGTGACTGACCAGAATTCAGCGTGAATGTCACACCCCGAACAGAACGTGTTGAAAGAGATGTGAAAACAGATCCTGGGACCACGGGGTGGCCTAGAATGTGTTGTGACTGTTGTGACTGTTATTGACTCTCATCACTCATCTATCTTCATCTCATCACTCATCTATTCCCCATCTCATCACTCATCTATCCTCATCTCATCACTCATCTATCCTCATCTCATAACTCATCTCTCATCTCATAACTCATCTCTCATCTCATGTCAGGACGTAAAAAACCCTTGTGTCTTTTTTGTGACTTTTCCGGGAACTAACTACCTAGGATGGTAGCCCACTGTTTGGGGATGTCAAGACAACATGAAGCATGCGCGTAACGTGTCTGAAGCTCGAGTAATCGCGAAAATGGGCTTAATTATTTCACATGTAATATATGCGCGGGAAACACAAAGTAGAGATTATCTCGATGAGGGAAGCGAGGTATACAGACGGAGTTTGGTTCGTTGGATAGGTCTCGACGAGGGCCTTCGATTCCACTATAGCAGCTTTGTCTACGATCACTCGTTGATGATCTGCATCCGAGAATTGATATTTGAGATTTGCCACCAAAATGTCAAGTGTTATGGGATTGTGACTGACCAGAATTCAGCGTGAATGTCACACCCCGAACAGAACGTGTTGAAAGAGATGTGAAAACAGATCCTGGGACCACGGGTGGCCTAGAATGTGTTGTGACTGTTGTGACTGTTATTGACTCTCATCACTCATCTATCTTCATCTCATCACTCATCTATTCCCATCTCATCACTCATTCTATCCTCATCTCATCACTCATCTATCCTCATCTCATAACTCATCTCTCATCTCATAACTCATCTCTCATCTCATGTCAGGACGTAAAAAACACTTGTGTCTTTTTTGTGACTTTTCGGGAACTAACTACCTAGGATGGTAGCCCACTGTTTGGGGATGTCAAGACAACATGAAGCATGCGCGTAACGTGTCTGAAGCTCGAGTAATCGCGAAATGGGCTTAATTATTTCACATGTAATATATGCGCGAGGGAAACACAAAGTAGAGATTATCTCGATGAGGAAGCGAGGTATACAGACGGAGTTTGGTTCGGTGGATAGGTCTCGACGAAGGGCCTTCGATTCCACTATAGCAGCTTTGTCTACGATCACTCGTTGATGATCTGCATCCGAGAATTGATATTTGAGATTTGCCACCAAAATGTCAAGTGTTATGGGATTGTGACTGACCAGAATTCAGCGTGAATGTCACACCCCGAACAGAACGTGTTGAAAGAGATGTGAAAACAGATCCTGGGACCACGGGTGGCCTAGAATGTGTTGTGACTGTTGTGACTGTTATTGACTCTCATCACTCATCTATCTTCATCTCATCACTCATCTATTCCCATCTCATCACTCATCTATCCTCATCTCATCACTCATCTATCCTCATCTCATAACTCATCTCTCATCTCATAACTCATCTCTCATCTCATGTCAGGACGTAAAAAACCCTTGTGTCTTTTTTGTGACTTTTCCGGGAACTAACTACCTAGGATGGTAGCCCACTGTTTGGGGATGTCAAGACAACATGAAGCATGCGCGTAACGTGTCTGAAGCTCGAGTAATCGCGAAATGGGCTTAATTATTTCACATGTAATATATGCGCGGGAAACACAAAGTAGAGATTATCTCGATGAGGAAGCGAGGTATACAGACGGAGTTTGGTTCGTTGGATAGGTCTCGACGAGGGCCTTCGATTCCACTATAGCAGCTTTGTCTACGATCACTCGTTGATGATCTGCATCCGAGAATTGATATTTGAGATTTGCCACCAAAATGTCAAGTGTTATGGGATTGTGACTGACCAGAATTCAGCGTGAATGTCACACCCCGAACAGAACGTGTTGAAAGAGATGTGAAAACAGATCCTGGGACCACGGGTGGCCTAGAATGTGTTGTGACTGTTGTGACTGTTATTGACTCTCATCACTCATCTATCTTCATCTCATCACTCATCTATCTTCATCTCATCACTCATCTATTCCCATCTCATCACTCATCTATCCTCATCTCATCACCATCTATCCTCATCTCATAACTCATCTCTCATCTCATAACTCATCTCTCATCTCATGTCAGGACGTAAAAAACCCTTGTGTCTTTTTTGTGACTTTTCCGGGAACTAACTACCTAGGATGGATAGCCCACTGTTTGGGATGTCAAGACAACATGAAGCATGCGCGTACGTGTCTGAAAGCTCGAGTAATCGCGAAATGGGCTTAATTATTTCACATGTAATATATGCGCGGGAAACACAAAGTAGAGATTATCTCGATGAGGAAAGCGAGGTATACAGACGGAGTTTGGTTCGTTGGATAGGTCCCGACGAGGGCCTTCGATTCACTATAGCAGCTTTGTCTACGATCACTCGTTGATGATCTGCATCCGAGAATTGATATTTGAGATTTGCCACCAAAATGTCAAGTGTTATGGGATTGTGACTGACCAGAATTCAGCCGTGAATGTCACACCCCGAACAGAACGTTTGAAAGAGATGTGAAAACAGATCCTGGGACCACGGGTGGCCTAGAATGTGTTGTGACTGTTGTGACTGTTATTGACTCTCATCACTCATCTATCTTCATCTCATCACTCATCTATTCCCATCTCATCACTCATCTATCCTCATCTCATCACTCATCTATCCTCATCTCATAACTCATCTCTCATCTCATAACTCATCTCTCATCTCATGTCAGGACGTAAAAAAACCCTTGTGTCTTTTTTTGTGACTTTTCCGGGAACTAACTACCTAGGATGGTAGCCCACTGTTTGGGGATGTCCAAGACAACATGAAGCATGCGCGTAACGTGTCTGAAGCTCGAGTATCGCGAAATGGGCTTAATTATTTCACATGTAATATATATGCGCGGGAAAACACAAAGTAGAGATTATCTCGATGAGGAAGCGAGGTATACAGACGGAGTTTGGTTCGTTGGATAGGTCCCGACGAGGGCCTTCGATTCCACTATAGCAGCTTTGTCTACGATCACTCGTTGATGATCTGCATCCGAGAATTGATATTTGAGATTTGCCACCAAAATGTCAAGTGTTATGGGATTGTGACTGACCAGAATTCAGCGTGAATGTCACACCCGAACAGAACGTGTTGAAAGAGATGTGAAAACAGATCCTGGGACCACGGGTGGCCTAGAATGTGTTGTGACTGTTGTGACTGTTATTGACTCTCATCACTCATCTATCTTCATCTCATCACTCATCTATTCCCATCTCATCACTCATCTATCCTCATCTCATCACTCATCTATCCTCATCTCATAACTCATCTCTCATCTCATAACTCATCTCTCATCTCATGTCAGGACGTAAAAAACCCTTGTGTCTTTTTTGTGGACTTTTCCGGAACTAACTACCTAGGATGGTAGCCCACTGTTTGGGGATGTCAAGGACAACATGAAGCATGCGCGTAACGTGTCTGAAGCTCGAGTAATCGCGAAATGGGCTTAATTATTTCACATGTAATATATGCGCGGGAAACACAAAGTAGAGATTATCTCGATGAGGAAGCGAGGTATACAGACGGAGTTTGGTTCGTTGGATAGGTCCCGACGAGGGCCCTTCGATTCCACTATAGCAGCTTTGTCCTACGATCACTCGTTGATGATCTGCATCCGAGAATTGATATTTGAGATTTGCCACCAAAATGTCAAGTGTTATGGGATTGTGACTGACCAGAATTCAGCGTGAATGTCACAAACCCCCGAACAGAACGTGTTGAAAGAGATGTGAAAACAGATCCTGGGACCACGGGTGGCCTAGAATGTGTTGTGACTGTTGTGACTGTTATTGACTCTCATCACTCATCTATCTTCATCTCATCACTCATCTATTCCCATCTCATCACTCATCTATCCTCATCTCATCACTCATCTATCCTCATCTCATAACTCATCTCTCATCTCATAACTCATCTCTCATCTCATGTCAGGACGTAAAAAACCCTTGTGTCTTTTTGTGACTTTTCCGGGAACTAACTACCTAGGATGGTAGCCCACTGTTTGGGGATGTCAAGACAACATGAAGCATGCGCGTAAACGTGTCTGAAGCTCGAGTAATCGCGAAATGGGCTTAATTATTTCACATGTAATATATGCGCGGGAAACACAAAGTAGAGATTATCTCGATGAGGAAGCGAGGTATACAGACCGGAGTTTGGTTCGATTGGATAGGTCCCGACGAGGGCCTTCGATTCCACTATAGCAGCTTTGTCTACGATCACTCGTTGATGATCTGCATCCGAGAATTGATATTTGAGATTTGCCACCAAAATGTCAAGTGTTATGGGATTGTGACTGACCAGAATTCAGCGTGAATGTCACACCCCCGAACAGAACGTGTTGAAAGAGATGTGAAAACAGATCCTGGGACCACGGGTGGCCTAGAATGTGTTGTGACTGTTGTGACTGTTATTGACTCTCATCACTCATCTATCTTCATCTCATCACATCATCTATTCCCATCTCATCACTCATCTATCCTCATCTCATCACTCATCTATCCCTCATCTCATAACTCATCTCTCATCTCATAACTCATCTCTCATCTCATTGTCAAGGACGTAAAAAACCCTTGTGTCTTTTTTGTGACTTTTCCGGGAACTAACTACCTAGGATGGTAGCCCACTGTTTGGGGATGTCAAGACAACATTGAAGCATGCGCGTAACGTGTCTGAAGCTCGAGTAATCGCGAAATGGGCTTAATTATTTCACATGTAATATATGCGCGGGAAACACAAAGTAGAGATTATCTCGATGAGGAAGCGAGGTATACAGACGGAGTTTGGTTCGTTGGATAGGTCTCGACGAGGGCCTTCGATTCCACTATAGCAGCTTTGTCTACGATCACTCGTTGATGATCTGCATCCGAGAATTGATATTTGAGATTTGCCACAAAAATGTCAAGTGTTATGGATTGTGACTGACCAGAATTCAGCGTGAATGTCACACCCCGAACAGAACGTGTTGAAAGAGATGTGAAACAGATCCTGGGACCACGGGTGGCCCTAGAATGTGTTGTGACTGTTGTGACTGTTATTGACTCTCATCACTCATCTATCTTCATCTCATCACTCATCTATCCCATCTCATCACTCATCTATCCTCATCTCATCACTCATCTATCCTCATCTCATAACTCATCTCTCATCTCATAACTCATCTCTCATCTCATGTCAGGACGTAAAAAACCTTGTGTCTTTTTTGTGACTTTTCCGGGAACTAACTACCTAGGATGGTAGCCCACTGTTTGGGGATGTTCAAGACAACATGAAGCATGCGCGTAACGTGTCTGAAGCTCGAGTAATCGCGAAATGGGCTTAATTATTTCACATGTAATATATGCGCGGGAAACACAAAGTAGAGATTATCTCGATGAGGAAGCGAGGTATACAGACGGAGTTTGGTTCGTTGGATAGGTCCCGACGAGGGCCTTCGATTCCACTATAGCAGCTTTGTCTACGATCACTCGTTGATGATCTGCATCCGAGAATTGATATTTGAGATTTGCCACCAAAATGTCAAGTGTGATGGGATTGTGACTGACCAGAATTCAGCGTGAATGTCACACCCCGAACAGAACGTGTTGAAAGAGATGTGAAAACAGATCCTGGGACCACGGGTGGCCTAGAATGTGTTGTGACTGTGGTGACTGTTATTGACTCTCATCACTCATCTATCTTCATCTCATCACTCATCTATTCCCATCTCATCACTCATCTATCCTCATCTCATCACTCATCTATCCTCATCTCATAACTCATCTCTCATCTCATAACTCATCTCTCATCTCATGTTCAGGACGTAAAAAACCCTTGTGGTCTTTTTTGTGACTTTTCCGGGAACTAACTACCTAGGATGGTAGCCCACTGTTTGGGGGATGTCAAGACAACATGAAGCATGCGCGTAACGTGTCTGAAGCTCGAGTAATCGCGAAATGGGCTTAATTATTTTCACATGTAATATATGCGCGGGAAACACAAAGTAGAGATTATCTCGATGAGGAAGCGAGGTATACAGACGGAGTTTGGTTCGTTGGATAGGTCCCGACGAGGGCCCTTCGATTCCACTATAGCAGCTTTGTCTACGATCACTCGTTGATGATCTGCATCCGAGAATTGATATTTGAGATTTGCCACCAAAATGTCAAGTGTTATGGGATTGTGACTGACCAGAATTCAGCGTGAATGTCACACCCCGAACAGAAACGTGTTGAAAGAGATGTGAAAACAGATCCTGGGACCACGGGTGGCCTAGAATGTGTTGTGACTGTTGTGACTGTTATTGACTCTCATCACTCATCTATCTTCATCTCATCACTCATCTATTCCCATCTCATCACTCATCTATCCTCATCTCATCACTCATCTATCCTCATCTCATAACTCATCTCTCATCTCATAACTCATCTCTCATCTCAATGTCAGGACGTAAAAAACCCTTGTGTCTTTTTTGTGACTTTTCCGGGAACTAACTACCTAGGATGGTAGCCCACTGTTTGGGGATGTCAAGGACAACATGAAGCATGCGCGTAACGTGTCTTGAAGCTCGAGTAATCGCGAAATGGGCTTAATTATTTCACATGTAATATATGCGCGGGAAACACAAAGTAGAGATTATCTCGATGAGGAAGCGAGGTATACAGACGGAGTTTGGTTCGTTGGATAGGTCTCGACGAGGGCCTTCGATTCCACTATAGCAGCTTTGTCTACGATCACTCGTTGATGATCTGCATCCGAGAATTGATATTTGAGATTTGCCACCAAAATGTCAAGTGTTATGGGATTGTGACTGACCAGAATTCAGCGTGAATGTCACACCCCGAACAGAACGTGTTGAAAGAGATGTGAAAAACAGATCCTGGGACCACGGTGTGGCCTAGAATGTGTTGTGACTGTTGTGACTGTTATTGACTCTCATCACTCATCTATCTTCATCTCATCACTCAATCTATTCCCATCTCATCACTCATCTATCCTCATCTCATCACTCATCTATCCTCATCTCATAACTCATCTCTCATCTCATAACTCATCTCTCATCTCATGTCAGGACGTAAAAAACCCTTGTGTCTTTTTGTGACTTTTCCGGGAACTAACTACCTAGGATGGTAGCCCACTGTTTGGGGATGTCAAGACAACATGAAGCATGCGCGTAACGTGTCTGAAGCTCGAGTAATCGCGAAATGGGCTTAATTATTTCACATGTAATATATGCGCGGGAAACACAAAGTAGAGATTATCTCGATGAGGAAGCGAGGTATACAGACGGAGTTTTGGTCGTTGGATAGGTCTCGACGAGGGCCTTCGATTCCACTATAGCAGCTTTGTCTACGATCACTCGTTGATGATCTGCATCCGAGAATTGGATATTTGAGATTTGTCACCAAAATGTCAAGTGTTATGGGATTGTGACTGACCAGAATTCAGCGTGAATGTCACACCCCGAACAGAACGTGTTGAAAGAGATGTGAAAACAGATCCTGGGACCACGGGTGGCCTAGAATGTGTTGTGACTGTTGTGACTGTTATTGACTCTCATCACTCATCTATCTTCATCTCATCACTCAATCTATCTTCATCTCATCACTCATCTATTCCCATCTCATCACTCATCTATCCTCATCTCATCACTCATCTATCCTCATCTCATAACTCATCTCTCACTCTCATAACTCATCTCTCATCTCATGTCAGGACGTAAAAAACCCTTGTGTCTTTTTTGTGACTTTTCCGGGAACTAACTACCTAGGAT
>CAXDIL010000004.1:0-67816 GCA_963989295.1 Ametastegia equiseti | reverse complement strand
CCTGCTCTCTCAACGGACCTCCACGTTGGAAGAGCCTTTTGTGGTTCTTGTAAGGTGGTGCAACATATCGAAGTACTTGTTCTCCGTCAGACTCGTGGGTCTATGAGGGTGGGGGTGAAGTTGGTGATGATATCCCTCCATATGACCTCATCCATTCCGGGGATCCACTTCTTGGTGCGGTTGTATTCATCGATGGGTGATTGGGACTTCCATGTAATGTGGGGTAATAGCATCGGTGTGCTTGAAGGCTTTCATTTATCACTGACCATTACGCGATTTTTCATTCTTCAAGATTTTATTGACAATAGGTTGGCAGCAGTGACTTCAAGGAAAGTGTGCTCCTTGTTCTTTATCGTTTGGTCATACAGCGGCAACCACGTAGAACCACAACTACAGACAGAAGCGAGTGACATGACAAAAAATAAAACGGAATTGTGTGCAGATCAAGATGAGTCCGAAAGTCGAGCGCAACGTCCCCGACGTCTCGACTGTCCCAGCGCACGATGATAATAAAGCTTGTCGAGATCAAACCAGACCTGCGCTGTTTGACCAACCAGCGCAAGCTGTTCGAAATGCAGTGCGCACAAACAGCTTGGCCTTGCAAACCACCCACACTCCACACACCAACACCACCCCTCTTGTGGACAAAACCTCTTCTAATACAATTCAAAAATTACATGGGTGGCTTCTTGTCAGAGTTTTTTCCCTTGTAGGGTTCTGGTCGTTCTATCGCTGCTGTAAAAGTGGCAAATGACGGCTTCGTGCTCGTAATGAACACAAAGATTGGTCACTCGCCCAGTCCTTTTTGCATTGAACCAGCGCGTCGACGAAGACAGAGCTATGGGGATGAAGGGACGTAAATACTCGCATGAACAATTGCAATGTGGCCGAACTGACGAGCGCGAAGACTATGCACCGTGATCCCGTGTCGGACAATTGAGGCCTCACTGATCGTTACTATGACCATCGCAGTGTGTCAAACAGCGCAGGTCTAGTTTGATCTCGACAAGCTTTATTATCATCATATCATGCGCTGGGACAGTCGAGACGTCGGGGACGTTGCGCTCGACTTTCGGACTCATCTTGATCTGCACACAATTCCGTTTTATTTTTTGTCATGTCACTCGCTTCTGTCTGTAGTTGTGGTTCTACGTGGTTGCCGCTGTATGACCAAACGATAAAGAACAAGGAGCACACTTTCCTTGAAGTCACTGCTGCCAACCTATTGTCAATAAAATCTTGAAGAATGAAAAATCGCGTAATGGTCAGTGATAAATGAAAGCCTTCAAGCACACCGATGCTATTACCCCACATTACATGGAAGTCCCAATCACCCATCGATGAATACAACCGCACCAAGAAGTGGATCCCCGGAATGGATGAGGTCATATGGAGGGATATCATCACCAACTTCACCCCCACCCTCATAGACCCACGAGTCTGACGGAGAACAAGTACTTCGATATGTTGCACCACCTTACAAGAACCACAAAAGGCTCTTCCAACGTGGAGGTCCGTTGAGAGAGCAGGTCTAGCGCATGGCGTAGTCCTATAGCCCTCAGTACCCACAGAACAACCGAAGAACAAGCCCAAAGTCCACACCACCAACAGAACCAAGAAAACAGTGTCCCTCAGCCTGAAGGAGAGTGGAGGACCCCTGCTCGCATCCATCCGACCCAACATCAACCATGCCTGGACCTTCGAATATAACACTGCCATTACCTTGTATGAAGTTACAGTGATCGCTGTTGCTGTTGAATTTCATGGGTTGAAACCCTTAATTAAACGTGATCACCGAAGGTATCTCTAACGCATGTACAACGGCGCGATCTCGACAAGGCTTTGATCCAGAAGAACCATCTGTCATCATCATCTTCTTTCACTCATCCACTTCACAAAGTCCTTGCAGGTAAGCATTGTAAATGTTTTCACCGTGCACAAACATCCAATCCAGACCATACTATATATCTATTCACTCGTAACTTCCGTTGACTAAGGTCCTACGGGGTTGGATGAGGCAACGACACGATCTGACCAATTCCGTGCCCCAGAGCATAATACACAGCTCTCATGCTTATGCCCATGGAACTCTTTGACTGTTGTTGGTTTTTGTACTGTGCATTGTGGATAGAGTCCCTTTGAGCTTCGGGGTTTTTGCCGACCGCTCTTATCCAGATGTTGCTCTCTGTGTGCAGACAACTCCCATTACTCACTTGCCCACTGTACTCGATTCTCTCCCTTGGCACCTGTGCTTTGGATTAGCCAGGCTACACCAAAGTTGGGTAGCGGCGGATCACAGCGCAGACTGATGAACGTCCGATTACTTTCCGCAGGCCTGAGAGGAGTTGTCTGCCTATCATCTTTCTTGATGACACATTCATGTTATGATGTTACCATCTACTAACAAACAACATTTCATCTCTCGTCCTGGAACCTCTTCTCTGCACGAGACCGCTACAACTCGTGCAGAGGAGAAGATGATTGTAGAGCCGCGGAATCGACTGACCCAAGCGCAGATGGAACCACTCGACGGACTCTCGATAGGCAACTACGGATTTGCTCCCTACCTCCGCATATCGCTTCAAAATAAAGGATTGCCAATACAACACCATTTCGGACATTATTGCTGGAGAAGCCTCTACATAATGATTGTTGCTACCATTACCCGTTGACACATGAGGATGATGAAAGACAGTAATCACAATTGTCTGTCTAACTGTGGATTGCTGACTCTAAAGAAACTCCATATCCCCACCACAAGTCGCTAGAACAAATCGGCGGATGACTTCACTGACTTCCGCGGGATCGCACAGGTCGCGAGCACAAAATCGAATATCGAATTGGGAGTGACTTCATCGACTTTAACGGGGTAGAAGCTGACGTCGTGATCGTAATGGTCGCTTTCATCAGCAAAGGGGTTTTGGCCAGTCCTGTTTCTGCCACTCATGACTGTGAGGAGTGTGTCAAGGATTGGGGACTAGGCGGGGATAGATAGGAATGGTAGATATTGGGCAAGGAGAAGGTGCGGAGCAAAATAAAGATACTGGGCTGGAAGTCTTTTATTGCAGATTGGGGAATCTAGGGCTACAGGACAAGGGTTGTATTTCTATTCTATGAATACAAGGTTCGTAGATCCTCGAGTGCCGCCCATGCCTAATACTGGCCTTCGGCTGCTGGGTTTTACTGGAAGGTACGGAGATTCATATAAAGGATTTCCTAACACCAATCGTCATCCTCGACGGTGCTCATCCTCGGTGTAATGAAGTTGATCCGTCATTTGTGGGACGGTTCCTAGGAAGGCGAGTTGGACGCGGCGATTGGTCTGGGAGTAGAGCTGCTAACAGAAATCGTCGAGGGATCATTGGTCAAATGTGTGAAATCTCTGTCGTGATTGGTTCAAAGCGGTTCTAACGCTTGTGCCAGTTTCACAACATTATCTGATCAACAGGATTACCATTCGCAGCAGGAACAGCATTTGCACGGCTCTGTTCAGAATCAGCATCCAAATCCGAACGAACTCCAGAACTGGTGGATCATGTCATCAAATGTTCGGGTGGGCAGAGAGGGTTTGGGGAATCAACTTAGGAGGTGTTGGTCATGGAAGTGAAAACCAACAGACAATGGGAGTGATGACGATCTCAGGTAACAAGGATTCGCCCTTTCGAAAGAAGAATAAACAGTCCGCATCGATGGCTGGAGCGCCAGCTGGATTGTGTTGATCCACAGGTGGACTGACAAGGCACTGTGATATGGGAGAAGGTCTGGCAGCAAGACGGGGGAAACGTTGCTGGGTTACTGTCCATGATTGAATGTATCCAGCACCTAGTATCCAGAATCCGGTTGCATGTTGCTTTTCAAACCCCCCTTTATTGTCAACATCGTGTCGTACTTGCTATCGTTTCTATCGTTCCCGTGCCTGTGCCCTGTAACTCCTCGTCCTTCTCTTGCTTGTCGCTGTGAGTCTTGAGTCTTGATCCTATTCAGTGGAACGAAGGCAAAACAAGAGAGGGGCTTGTCTAGTGTTCTGTATACTTCCAAAGGTCGCACGCGATGTAGAAGGGTCAGAGAGGGGGGAAAACGAGTAGAAGATGGAAGGTGAAGAACAAAAAAAAAAAAAAGAGGAACGAGCAGAACGATGAAGGGGAGAACTGATCAAAAGAGAGAGAGGGAGAGAGAGAGGGAGGGAACGGTGGTGGGCAACATCTGCAGGGAGAGGGAGTCGAGTGGGGAAGGACGAGGAAAGGAAGAACGACTCAAACTGGACTGGTATCGTCAAAATTGTTTGTGCTGCAGAGTGCAGACCAAGCCATCCCGTGACTCGCAGCCAAATGGTCCTCTTCTCTTTTCGACTCTGCTCTCACCCGTGATCAGCATCGTCTCCGTCTTCCCTCAGGACGACAATCACCACGATCACAACCCTGAGCATGACTAGGGCCACTCTCACCACAGCAGACAGTCAACCGTTCTCCACCCGTTTAGTCTCGGTCTTTCACAGCACCACGACACCATGGACGCCCACCGTCTGGCCATGATATGAGCCAGCCACTCCTCGCTACGGGATCTGCCACCACCACGACCACCACAAGTCCGACTGCAGCAGGAGCTACAAATTTATCAGTACCAGACGCTTTGTGCGCAAGGACGAAGGTGGATATCAATTGGTTTCCATCGCAAAGGTGAGCTGCAAGCAAAAAAGGAAAATCCATGTCGTCGTGTCTCTCGACAGAAAACGAATGTTCCCGTAACTCAACTTGAGAACATGTCTCTGTCATTCTCGTTCCTCCCTCCTCCATCGCATTGCAGGCTGAGGATCCCCCACAGTTCGAACTTCGTTTTTATGACTCGGCGAGAGTATTCGGGATTTGCTGTTCCAAGCAAGGTAACGTGCGCATGGTTATGGTTGAACGTCGTCTAACAAAAAGTAACTACCGTTACTTATATAATGTTCTCTCGTATTTCTGGTTCTTCCTCCTTCCCTACTTCTTAATCCCTGATAGCCACGAAAGATATCCACTCCCCTAGGCCCCGACAGAGATCATTCATGCACTCGTGGAGGATGACCCATTCGATATGGCGGTTCATTTCTTTGCACAGGACATTCTATCCATGATTTCACCCGGGGACCGGTGGTTTGATGAACGATCAATCGACACTCACTTTTCCGCCTTGACTTTGTTTCCTCATTGCGAGAACTGGTAAGGGGACATTGCGGAGCGAAACCGGATTGTAATTTCTTTGTATTTCATAACGCCATTGGTTCTTACCACCTCTGTATTGAACGTATGCGGGAAAATAGCGTACTGAGCTGGCGGTCAAGGATTAATCTAACATGCAGAATTGTAGCTGCAGGAACACAGAGCGGGACACTGAATGTTGAGATCATCCCAAGAGACCTCAAAACGTTGATATTGAACCATCTCCAAGCCAAGAACCATATCCGCTCCAATCACCACTCTCGCTATCTTTACATCTCGTGTTCAGCCTAACAGAGGAGGGGCGAAGGGAGGAGTGAGGGCCACTGCGCAACCCAGTACGGATGAGGATCAGGATCAAACAGCCTACCAAGATGAGTCTGAGCAAATTGCAGGTGCAGAAAAACGAACCAGGATGAAGCATGACCACGGTGAAGGAGAGCATGACCTACATGATGAGCGACAGGACGACGGTATCGACGACAATGACCAGATACAAGAAGCAGTGGCGATTCATCTGTTGGTCACTTGTGCAATCGAGCAGGCATGGGTCTACAGGTACACTTACACCAACGCTCAGTGTCAAGATGTTTGAGATATGTACATGAACATGCTTCAATGTTGAGCTGTGCTGGTTAGAGGAAATTGGTCTGACAGACAACACCGTTTGTTGTTGTTTCTTTGCGTAACACAAGTGATGTCATCAAGCATGGCGGTCAGACTTTGCAGAATGCTCGTACCACGACAGCATTCTGGCGGCCCATGTCATGGATGCAAATTGGGATGGACGCAATGAGATCATGGTTGGGACCTATGGACGACAACTCATGGTGTTCAAGGAACTATCGCCAGATCAGGGACCGTATTCTTCCACTACAGAGTCGGAAATGACTCCTGCATTCTTGTTGAAGTCGAGCGGCAATCTCCGATCTTGCACCAGCCTGATTTACTTCTGTAGAAGTTTGATGAGTCATATCAGGCGATGCCGTCTAGCCATTCCATGCATGTCTATCCTCCTTGTAGAATCTTGATGTGGTCGCCTCCGACTTGTACGCTTAAATGGATCCATAACAGTTTAGCACATGGAGACCTCAGTGGGACATTCTCGTTCTCCAATGCGCGGTCATTCAGGATCCTTCATTTCAAGACAAAGATCAGAACACATGAGTAGACAAAGAGACACTTATGAACACATCAGGATAGCATGTACATCTAGCCGTCGATCGGGAAGGGACATCTCAGGAAAAATGACGATGAGGGCATTTGAGCTCAAGAAGATGTTGGAGGGCTTCTTCGTTTGCATTCGAAGCGAAACTTTTATTGTGTGGAACAAAACCATCGGAGTTGTCTGCGGTACAGGACTCCTAGGGGAGAACCTCAAGATGCTACAGAAGTGTGGACCATGGTGTTGACATGTCCTTAGATGCGCGGGACGGGTTGGAAGACTTTGAACCAGTGCCCTGAGCTGGTCGCAAACAGCACAATTTTGAAAAAGTAGTCTGTACCTTTTGAGAACCAGCACACACCTTTTCCCAATAAGGAAAATCACTGCTTCGGGAAAGGTGCGCACCTTTCGGAAATGCAATTGCGAAGAAGCATGGCGGCCACAAGATCCTCAGGACACCCAGGTCTCAGCAAATGTTGGAATGTTACTTTGCCACGCGGCAGGATTTGTATTCAGTGTAGGAGAAACCATCACAGGCAGTGAAAACTGTCTCTGTTTTCCTATGGAACAAGTACAACGATGACGAGAAGGAGGATGTATTCGTCGATGATCTTAGGGTACACTGTTTACATTGTTATACATTGTTATACCCGGTGATGATATACAGCGGTCTTGGTTTTTGGTGTATAAATGGTCGGAATGTCCCTTCCAACCGTTCCCACGGGTTGATTCTCACTTGCCTCCCTTAGAGCCTTGTCAATAGCGATCAGTCGGTCCTATTCAAAATCAGCGCCTTAGTAGCTTGGTACTGTATATGGCCACTCGTCAAAGTTTATACATGTATATCCACGCTTACCGCGATCTTCCACAAGGCACCGAGGCTTCCATTTTCCAAGAAGGTCTGCATCTGAGTGGCGGTAGTGGGGAGCTCCAATTTCTCCGCCATGACTTTTCCTGCACCAAAGAATCCTTCAACCCTCTTGATGGTGTATACGATCGCTTTGGAACCATGAATGTCCAAAATCAGTGGCTCTTGATTCTTAACACCCAACTGTCTGTGTGCACAAATCAAGGACTTGTTAAGCCGAAGGTTCTTGCACGTCTGGATGTCCAAAGTCAGCTCGTTCTTGCCCTCTCTCTTTGCCTCAAAGACAGCGATGTTCCGAGAGCTTCCTATTGCAGCAGCCTTCGATTGGAAGCGCAGGTCAACCCTCCTGCCTCTGACGTTGTGATTGCTGCTGGTGTTGGCCAACTCGGTAATCCTCCGATCGGCTTTGCTCTCCTCGAGACTCGTTTCGCCCCTGGAAACACGACAAATCAGCATACTTTTCTTGCAGATGCGTATTTTCAAACATTAGATCAAGGTCATTCACTTACGTCCATGTCATGATCGATGTCGGCAAGAGAAAGCGAAATATGCGTTCCCACATCGCGACAGCATTCGCTTCAGATGCATTTCCCCATGCCTCGATTTGGATATTCTGGACACTACAAGTTATGAAAGCAAGGTAAGGAAGGTTGATTCAAGCAATGCATCACAAACTACTTAATTAACTTACAGTGTAGAGAGCACCTGAAGGATTCGCGCACGAAGCGTGGTGTCGCCCAGTGCGGAAATCAACATCGTAAGGATGACCATTTGAATATCGATGAGATATTTCCTGTTCTTGTCCTCGTCGGTCAATTCCTTGTCCTGCTCTCTGAATTCCTTGATTTTGTCGTGCTCTCTCACGATATTGTCCGTCAATTCCTTCACCTCGTTGCAGGGTACCAGAAAGTCCTCGTCATGGCACATGGCCTTAATACGGCTGAAGTCCTTGAAATCCTTCATGGTATCATCCATCGTGTTGAGGATCCCCGACATCGCTACTCTGTATAATGGATGTAATATATTAGCGCTGATGTATATTACGAGGATGGGCTTGCATGGTTTGCATGGTGGACTTACAAGGTCGACTTTCGGTCGAAAGAATGAAGGTTATGCCACTTCGCGAGGTTCTTCTCCGCGTATAAGTACAGGTCCTTCAATGTCCCGTACAATTGATGCTTGTTGGGATCCTCTTGTTCTTGATCTTGTACAATAGGATTATTCTGTATGAAGGTAGATTGGTATGAGGGACAAACGAAGCGAGGCGATAGGATAAACCACTCCACATAAAGCACGTACCTGAAGGTGGTACATCCGAGCGACCAACATTTTGAAGGACTCCGGCAATGTGTCGGTCAAATCAGCAACTCTTCCAATTTCCTCCTCCTCGTCCTCCTTCTCGTCTTCTTCCTTGTCCTCTTCCTCGTCCTCCTTCTCGTCCTCCTCCTCGTCGTTTTCCTCATACAGTACGAAATCCACTTGTTCCAGAACATTTTCCTCCAGGACGACATGTTCATGCGTCTTTTTCGACTTTTTCCACGCCTTGAAGTCACCCTCCAATAACTTCCGCTTGCCTTCCGGCACTTCTTTTAACAATCGTCCGTAATCACGGCTGGATGAATTCGGAAATTCCTCAAGGAACTTCTGGGCGCTCGGTCTTGAGTTTCCGATTTTATCGAGCCATTTCCTATGCTTGTTCAAGGTAGCCATCGTGGGTAAGAAGAGAAAGTGTAGAAGAGAAGAGTGGCGTCAGCATGTGAGCGTGAAAACAGCAATGGGGTAATTTCTAATCATCTGATCTTTATTGAATGGAGATAGTGGCTGCTGGAAATAACGTATCACCTCTCGCACGGCATTCTTTGCCATCCCCTACAATGATATCCAATCTCCTCCACAAGTTAAACAGCTCGATTTCGCATTCTCTAAACGTCTCAGTAATGGCTGCCTCCCGTTCTCTCTTCTTTGCGTCCTTTTGTTCGGCTCTCATTCCTTGCAGTTGGAGTAATAGTTGCTGGGAAAGGGTGTTCTCGAGAGGGGGTCCGAAAAACTCGTCAACGTTGACCTCTTGGTTCGGTAAGGGATCGGTGCTGTATCTCACTTCTAGGTCGTCGTATATCCCTGACACCAAATACATGTGCTTGCAAGGTATTTTGTGTTGGACGTAATCCGGGCACGAACATGAAAGAAGAAGGCTTCTGTCCATGTCCACAGAAAAATCCAATGCCATTGCCTTAGTTTTCCTTTTCTTGTCATAGTCTGAGAGTTGCACAGGTTCTAATCCTTGCTTGACCTTAAGATAAGTAACTCTGAAGTCGATGTCAACGACTCCCTGCAATATGAAAACAATGTAGTCGGTTCTGACATTTCGCTCCATTGTTAGATGGTGCCTCTTGAGTGTCTTGTGCCAGCTCTCCAAGAGGTTGTTCGTGTCAATGTGTTGGTAGTTCTATTGGAAAATCCCAAGAGATACAGGGTTAAAAGAGAAGCCTCTCTTTCCACTCAGCTTTCATCCGATGTCATCTTGCTTACCTCTCTTGCAAAAGACACCCATTTGGGCTTCTTCTCAGTGTCCATCCATCTTTTTTCGATGTAGTTGTGAAAAGCCTTGGCATAGGGGAACAGAACTTTGAATCTGTCCCACAAAGTCCTCAGTTGCTCCTCGGAACTTGCATTGCGCACATCTTTGAGTAGCGGTCGCATTTTATCCCAGTCTTTAACCTACGAACAGGCGTCTGTTTTGTCAAACCCTTGGTGCAGCACAGGGCAATGAATGCATTAAGCTTGCTGACCTTATACTTTGCTGCATGACTCCTTCATGTGACGCTCCCATAGTTGTGCCATATGGAAAAGGCAGTAGTATATCGATGCATTGGGAAACACGGCCTTGATGGCCCCGGATTCTGTTACCGCACAGTCAACCATGAACTTTGACGACTTGAAGCTGCACTCATTCTTGAGCCAGGATAACCATCTTATTAGAAAGTACCTATCGTTGAAAGCACAATTGCCTCAGTTGGATAAACCTCAACTCATTTCATTGCAAGACAAACAGTGCTAACTTACGATGACTCTGAGTTACATATCATAAAAGCAATGGGGATGCCTTTGTATGTAGTGATCCTTGACAAGGATGGTGAACAAGTAGCCAGAGTAGCTTTCCTTCTGTGGTCTCAAGGACCTGACAACCTTGTGCGTAGAGTCCATGCAGGCTATCAGTGTGTTCTCTTTCATGATCTATTGACGGTCAGAACAATGAGAGCGATAAGCAGCACTATCGAATGAGAACAGACTACCGTGAAGGTGGGATATACTTGCCTTCAGCTGGAAAGCTGTGCACCAAGCAATCAAAAAGTTGTTGGGGTTATCATCGAAACCATCGAGGAAAATTCCTTTGCCTCCATCTTCTTGAATCTGCTTCATCCGGGGCTTCACGCTCGTGACAACATCCTTGTTCTTTCAGACGACTTTCTGCGTTGACGATATATTGCTGCACGCACGCTATCGTACGTTAAAAGAAGACCTGGAGGAATCGCTATTTCTTCTCGTTCAAGCTTTAAAACATGGGGATGTAAGCCGTTATTTCAACGGTATTTCAACACTGTTGCATCAAAGTTCTCATCGACCGAATGGCTTACCAACTGAATAGTCTGTGCACTTGGTCGCAGCTGTTTTTTGATGCCCTTCCAATCGAAGCCACTCGCGACCTTCTCTTTTGCCCAGTTGAGTTCGTTGGTACCCAAGGGAACAAGTGCTCTGGACCTAATATAGGTGTCGTGGTTGTGGCGCCAATAGTACTCCACATCCACTCTGTCTTCTCCCACGATTTTATGGACTCTGAGAGTGACAGGGCAGTTGACACCAACGGAATCACGACCGATGGATAGCTGCTTCTCTGGTCGTCGGCGCCTGCAGCCGAACATGAAAGTCCAATCGTACTTTCGTGGTCGACCTCTGCTAATGTGTACCTTTTTCTCGAGCGCAGGAAGTGGGTCCCGATTCTCTTTGTCTTTGTGCTTCGAGCGTTTTTCCCCGGACATAGGACCCACTGGAAAGCGATTCTCTCGTTATGCCAAAACTTCCGAAAATCGTCGGATGAGAAGTTCCTCTTGTAGGGGAGTGGCGAATCGTGGCTTCTGGGGATAGGATATGGCTCAACAGACTTAAGAGGATCGAACACTTTGGAGTACGGCAGGAGGTCTTCGACTGTCAAAGGATTCATGGTAAAGGTGTAGGGTGATACACCGCAGGGATGCAGTGGAGATGCAGGGGAGGAAGAGGAAGAGCCTGCTTGGGGACGGAGTGTTAAACGGAGGGCGAGATGCAGGGAAGAAAGAGCTTGCAGGGTGATACACAATCTTGAACTACAATTAGAGAGGGCTGCATTTGCATCTTCATTCATTTAAAAAATGGCACTAGCCAAAGGAAAGCGGCCCTTTGCTCTTTCCCTCTCCACCGTGCACAGTACTTCCCGCACACCAGAATCCTTGTCCCGTATCCTTGTCCTGTTCACCTTCAACTATGGGGATCGTGGCCTTTGGCCGTTTCTTCGTGACAAAGGGTACGAGGCTACTGCTCGACCTCGGACGTCCTATCCTCCCAATTCTCCCAATCCTTCTTGAGATATTTCCTGTTCTTGTCCTCGTCGGTCAATTCCTTGTTCTTGTCCTCGTCGGTCAATTCCTTGTTCTTGTCCTCGTCGGTCAATTCCTTGTTCTTGTCCTGCTCTCTGAATTCCTTGATTTTGTCGTGCTCTCTCACGATATTGTCGGTCAATTCCTTCACCTCGTTGCAGGGCACCAGAAAGTCCTCGTTATGGCACATGGCCTTGATACGGCTGAAGTCCTTGAAATCCTTCATTGTATCATCCATCGTGTTGAGTATCCCCGACATCGCTACTCTGTATAATGGATGTAATATCTTAGCGCTGATGTATATTACGAGGATGAGCTTGCATGGTTTGCATGGTGGACTTACAAGGTCGACTTTCGGTCGAAAGAATGGAGGTTATGCCACTTCGCGAGGTTCTTCTCCGCGATGTGTACAGGTGGTGGGCAACATCTGCAGGGAGAGGGAGTCGAGTAGGGAAAGAAAGAAAGAGTGAGAACGACTCAAACTGGGGCTGGTATCGTCAAAATGGATTGTGCTGCAGAGAGAGAGAGAGACCAAAAACTCAATCAGTTCGTGCTCCTTGAGCTGTTTCCCAAACAGTGCAAAGCGAGCCAAGCCATCCCGTGGCTTCACCAAACGACCATCCTTCCCGTGATCAGCATCGTCTCCGTCTTCCCTCAGGACGACAATCACCACGATCACAACCCTGAGCATGACTAGGGCCACTCTCACCACAGCAGACAGTCAACCGTTCTCCACCCGTTTAGTCTCGGTCTTTCACAGCACCACGACACAATGGACGCCCACCGTCTGGTCATGATATGAGCCAGCCACTCCTCGCCACGGGATCTGCCACCACCACGACCACCACAAGTCCGACTGCAGCAGGAGCTACAAATTTATCAGTACCGGACGCTTTGTGCGCAAGGACGAAGGTGGATATCAATTGGTTTCCATCGCAAAGGTGAGCTGCAAGCAAAAAAGGAAAATCCATGGCGTCGCGTCTCTCGCCAGAAAACGAATGTTCCCGTAACTCAACTTGAGAACATGTCTCTGTCATTCTCGTTCCTCCCTCCTCCATCGCATTGCAGGCTGAGGATCCCCCACAGTTCGAACTTCGTTTTTATGACTCGGCGAGAGTATTCGGGATTTGCTGTTCCAAGCAAGGTAACGTGCGCATGGTTATGGTTGAACGTCGTCTAACAAAAAGTAACTACCGTTACTTATATAATGTTCTCTCGTATTTCTGGTTCTTCCTCCTTCCCTACTTCTTAATCCCTGATAGCCACGAAAGATATCCACTCCCCTAGGCCCCGACAGAGATCATTCATGCACTCGTGGAGGATGACCCATTCGATATGGCGGTTCATTTCTTTGCACAGGACATTCTATCCATGATTTCACCCGGGGACCGGTGGTTTGATGAACGATCAATCGACACTCACTTTTCCGCCTTGACTTTGTTTCCTCATTGCGAGAACTGGTAAGGGGACATTGCGGAGCGAAACCGGATTGTAATTTCTTTTGTATTTCATAACGCCATTGGTTCTTACCACCTTTGTATTGAACGTATGCGGAAAAATAGCGTACTGAGCTGGCGGTCAAGGATTAATCTAACATGCAGAATTGTAGCTGCAGGAACACAGAGCGGGACACTGAATGTTGAGATCATCCCAAGAGACCTCAAAACGTTGATATTGAACCATCTCCAAGCCAAGAACCATATCCGCTCCAATCACCACTCTCGCTATCTTTACATCTCGTGTTCAGCCTAACAGAGGAGGGGCGAAGGGAGGAGTGAGGGCCAATGCGCAACCCAGTATGGATGAGGATCAGGATCAAACAGCCTACCAAGATGAGTCTGAGCAAATTGCAGGTGCAGAAAAACGAACCAGGATGAAGCATGACCACGGTGAAGGAGAGCATGACCTACATGATGAGCGACAGGACGACGGTATCGACGACAATGACCAGATACAGGAAGCAGTGGCGATTCATCTGTTGGTCACTTGTGCAATCGAGCAGGCATGGGTCTACAGGTACACTTACACCAACGCTCAGTGTCAAGATGTTTGAGATATGTACATGAACATGCTTCAATGTTGAGCTGTGCTGGTTAGAGGAAATTGGTCTGACAGACAACACCGTTTGTTGTTGTTTCTTTGCGTAACACAAGTGATGTCATCAAGCATGGACTTGGCCGGCGGTCAAACCTTGCAGAATGCTCGTACCACGACAGCATTCTGGCGGCCATGTCATGGATGCAAATTGGGATGGACGCAATGAGATCATGGTTGGGACCTATGGACGACAACTCATGGTGTTCAAGGAACTATCACCAGATCAGGGACCGTATTCTTCCACTACAGAGTCGGAAATGGCTCCTAACACTGTCTCTTTATCGGGAAGCAGCAGCAGCAACAACAACAACAACAACAACAACAGCAGCAACATCAGCAACAACACATGTACCACTCAGCTCCTCCTCCTCGACTACGTCGTCAAAACTCGCATCAACCTTCATTTGGAAATTCACCAGGGAACCCAACTCTAACTCTTCACACTCCTACACCATCACCACTTCATCCTCCTCCTCCTCCTCCTCCTCCTCCTCCCCCCCCTCCCCTGCTCCCCCCTCTCCTCCGCTACAATGGGGTATGACCTGGAATCGTCGTTTCGCAACACCTGTGTACGGAATCTCATCAGCCGATTTGAACAATGATGGCCTAGAGGAGCTCGTGATCACAACCCTGAATGGTGTATCGATTTTCTCGCCGGATCCACGGACTGCAAGGCGGTGACTGGCACAAGCAGTTGATCGAATGCGAGAGATTGAAGAGATGCGGGTGATCCTAGAAAGGCTCCGGGAATCGAATAGATGTGGTGTACATGTGGGTGAAAAGGAGAGAAGGGAAGTAGAGACGTAAGTCGGACAAGAGCGTGTGGGAGACAACACATCCCAACGCTCCCATTTATACAGGGCACAGTGGCGCAGCCACTGTGCCACCAAATCTCTATCTGCATAGTCTGCTCTGCCTTGACCCCAATTTGCATCTTTCTTCTTGACCATGTCTGTGCTTCCGTACACGACAATAGAGAGCTTTCCGAAGCAGCGGCAGCGGCTCAGCGTTCAAAGGAACAGGCAGAGGAAGAAGAGGAAAGGAAGCGTTTGGAGAGAGAAAGGAACAAAGCAGAGGAGAAGGAGAAGAGGAAGGAGGAGGAAAAGGAGAAAGAGAAGGAGGAAGGATGAAGGATGCCAGCAAAGGGAGACTGAAGAACTACCAGAAGCAGCAGCGACAGGATCAGTCGAGATAGAAACAGATGATTCACTACCAACAAGACAACAAAGTGAGGCTGACACGGCACACGATGCGAAAACGGAAGCAGAACATGATCGGAGGGGCTTAGCAGAGAAGCAGGATGAGCATGAACATAAGACTCAAGGACAAGGTGAGGTAGAGGACGCAAGCCATCCCACCGCGTCGGGAGTAACCGAGGACACAGTGGAGAATACAGAGGCAACACCAGAGGAGCGAGTGTCAGAGTCTGCTGACTCGCATCCCACGGACGAGCAACATGACAAATCGCGGCCAGCCTGAAGCAACGAGTGAGCAGACATACCTGAGATCGTCATCACTCCCATTGTCTGTTGGTTTTCACTTCCATGACCAACACCTCCTAAGTTGATTCCCCAAACCCTCTCTTGCCCACCCGAACATTTGATGACATGATCCACCAGTTCTGGAGTTCGTTCGGATTTGGATGCTGATTCTGAACAGAGCCGTGCAAATGCTGTTCCTGCTGCGAATGGTAATCCTGTTGATCAGATAATGTTGTGAAACTGGCACAAGCGTTAGAACCGCTTTGAACCAATCACGACAGAGATTTCACACATTTGACCAATGATCCCTCGACGATTTCTGTTAGCAGCTCTACTCCCAGACCAATCGCCGCGTCCAACTCGCCTTCCTAGGAACCGTCCCACAAATGACGGATCAACTTCATTACACCGAGGATGAGCACCGTCGAGGATGACGATTGGTGTTAGGAAATCCTTTATATGAATCTCCGTACCTTCCAGTAAAACCCAGCAGCCGAAGGCCAGTATTAGGCATGGGCGGCACTCGAGGATCTACGAACCTTGTATTCATAGAATAGAAATACAACCCTTGTCCTGTAGCCCTAGATTCCCCAATCTGCAATAAAAGACTTCCAGCCCAGTATCTTTATTTTGCTCCGCACCTTCTCCTTGCCCAATATCTACCATTCCTATCTATCCCCGCCTAGTCCCCAATCCTTGACACACTCCTCACAGTCATGAGTGGCAGAAACAGACTGGCCAAAACCCCTTTGCTGATGAAAGCGACCATTACGATCACGACGTCAGCTTCTACCCCGTTAAAGTCGATGAAGTCACTCCCAATTCGATATTCGATTTTGTGCTCGCGACCTGTGCGATCCCGCGGAAGTCAGTGAAGTCATCCGCCGATTTGTTCTAGCGACTTGTGGTGGGGATATGGAGTTTCTTTAGAGTCAGCAATCCACAGTTAGACAGACAATTGTGATTACTGTCTTTCATCATCCTCATGTGTCAACGGGTAATGGTAGCAACAATCATTATGTAGAGGCTTCTCCAGCAATAATGTCCGAAATGGTGTTGTATTGGCAATCCTTTATTTTGAAGCGATATGCGGAGGTAGGGAGCAAATCCGTAGTTGCCTATCGAGAGTCCGTCGAGTGGTTCCATCTGCGCTTGGGTCAGTCGATTTCCGCGGCTCTACAATCATCTTCTCCTCTGCACGAGTTGTAGCGGTCTCGTGCAGAGAAGAGGTTCCAGGACGAGAGATGAAATGTTGTTTGTTAGTAGATGGTAACATCATAACATGAATGTGTCATCAAGAAAGATGATAGGCAGACAACTCCTCTCAGGCCTGCGGAAAGTAATCGGACGTTCATCAGTCTGCGCTGTGATCCGCCGCTACCCAACTTTGGTGTAGCCTGGCTAATCCAAAGCACAGGTGCCAAGGGAGAGAATCGAGTACAGTGGGCAAGTGAGTAATGGGAGTTGTCTGCACACAGAGAGCAACATCTGGATAAGAGCGGTCGGCAAAAACCCCCGAAGCTCAAAGGGACTCTATCCACAATGCACAGTACAAAAACCAACAACAGTCAAAGAGTTCCATGGGCATAAGCATGAGAGCTGTGTATTATGCTCTGGGGCACGGAATTGGTCAGATCGTGTCGTTGCCTCATCCAACCCCGTAGGACCTTAGTCAACGGAAGTTACGAGTGAATAGATATATAGTATGGTCTGGATTGGATGTTTGTGCACGGTGAAAACATTTACAATGCTTACCTGCAAGGACTTTGTGAAGTGGATGAGTGAAAGAAGATGATGATGACAGATGGTTCTTCTGGATCAAAGCCTTGTCGAGATCGCGCCGTTGTACATGCGTTAGAGATACCTTCGGTGATCACGTTTAATTAAGGGTTTCAACCCATGAAATTCAACAGCAACAGCGATCACTGTAACTTCATACAAGGTAATGGCAGTGTTATATTCGAAGGTCCAGGCATGGTTGATGTTGGGTCGGATGGATGCGAGCAGGGGTCCTCCACTCTCCTTCAGGCTGAGGGACACTGTTTTCTTGGTTCTGTTGGTGGTGTGGACTTTGGGCTTGTTCTTCGGTTGTTCTGTGGGTACTGAGGGCTATAGGACTACGCCATGCGCTAGACCTGCTCTCTCAACGGACCTCCACGTTGGAAGAGCCTTTTGTGGTTCTTGTAAGGTGGTGCAACATATCGAAGTACTTGTTCTCCGTCAGACTCGTGGGTCTATGAGGGTGGGGGTGAAGTTGGTGATGATATCCCTCCATATGACCTCATCCATTCCGGGGATCCACTTCTTGGTGCGGTTGTATTCATCGATGGGTGATTGGGACTTCCATGTAATGTGGGGTAATAGCATCGGTGTGCTTGAAGGCTTTCATTTATCACTGACCATTACGCGATTTTTCATTCTTCAAGATTTTATTGACAATAGGTTGGCAGCAGTGACTTCAAGGAAAGTGTGCTCCTTGTTCTTTATCGTTTGGTCATACAGCGGCAACCACGTAGAACCACAACTACAGACAGAAGCGAGTGACATGACAAAAAATAAAACGGAATTGTGTGCAGATCAAGATGAGTCCGAAAGTCGAGCGCAACGTCCCCGACGTCTCGACTGTCCCAGCGCATGATATGATGATAATAAAGCTTGTCGAGATCAAACTAGACCTGCGCTGTTTGACACACTGCGATGGTCATAGTAACGATCAGTGAGGCCTCAATTGTCCGACACGGGATCACGGTGCATAGTCTTCGCGCTCGTCAGTTCGGCCACATTGCAATTGTTCATGCGAGTATTTACGTCCCTTCATCCCCATAGCTCTGTCTTCGTCGACGCGCTGGTTCAATGCAAAAAGGACTGGGCGAGTGACCAATCTTTGTGTTCATTACGAGCACGAAGCCGTCATTTGCCACTTTTACAGCAGCGATAGAACGACCAGAACCCTACAAGGGAAAAACTCTGACAAGAAGCCACCCATGTAATTTTTGAATTGTATTAGAAGAGGTTTTGTCCACAAGAGGGGTGGTGTTGGTGTGTGGAGTGTGGGTGGTTTGCAAGGCCAAGCTGTTTGTGCGCACTGCATTTCGAACAGCTTGCGCTGGTTGGTCAAACAGCGCAGGTCTGGTTTGATCTCGACAAGCTTTATTATCATCGTGCGCTGGGACAGTCGAGACGTCGGGGACGTTGCGCTCGACTTTCGGACTCATCTTGATCTGCACACAATTCCGTTTTATTTTTTGTCATGTCACTCGCTTCTGTCTGTAGTTGTGGTTCTACGTGGTTGCCGCTGTATGACCAAACGATAAAGAACAAGGAGCACACTTTCCTTGAAGTCACTGCTGCCAACCTATTGTCAATAAAATCTTGAAGAATGAAAAATCGCGTAATGGTCAGTGATAAATGAAAGCCTTCAAGCACACCGATGCTATTACCCCACATTACATGGAAGTCCCAATCACCCATCGATGAATACAACCGCACCAAGAAGTGGATCCCCGGAATGGATGAGGTCATATGGAGGGATATCATCACCAACTTCACCCCCACCCTCATAGACCCACGAGTCTGACGGAGAACAAGTACTTCGATATGTTGCACCACCTTACAAGAACCACAAAAGGCTCTTCCAACGTGGAGGTCCGTTGAGAGAGCAGGTCTAGCGCATGGCGTAGTCCTATAGCCCTCAGTACCCACAGAACAACCGAAGAACAAGCCCAAAGTCCACACCACCAACAGAACCAAGAAAACAGTGTCCCTCAGCCTGAAGGAGAGTGGAGGACCCCTGCTCGCATCCATCCGACCCAACATCAACCATGCCTGGACCTTCGAATATAACACTGCCATTACCTTGTATGAAGTTACAGTGATCGCTGTTGCTGTTGAATTTCATGGGTTGAAACCCTTAATTAAACGTGATCACCGAAGGTATCTCTAACGCATGTACAACGGCGCGATCTCGACAAGGCTTTGATCCAGAAGAACCATCTGTCATCATCATCTTCTTTCACTCATCCACTTCACAAAGTCCTTGCAGGTAAGCATTGTAAATGTTTTCACCGTGCACAAACATCCAATCCAGACCATACTATATATCTATTCACTCGTAACTTCCGTTGACTAAGGTCCTACGGGGTTGGATGAGGCAACGACACGATCTGACCAATTCCGTGCCCCAGAGCATAATACACAGCTCTCATGCTTATGCCCATGGAACTCTTTGACTGTTGTTGGTTTTTGTACTGTGCATTGTGGATAGAGTCCCTTTGAGCTTCGGGGGTTTTTGCCGACCGCTCTTATCCAGATGTTGCTCTCTGTGTGCAGACAACTCCCATTACTCACTTGCCCACTGTACTCGATTCTCTCCCTTGGCACCTGTGCTTTGGATTAGCCAGGCTACACCAAAGTTGGGTAGCGGCGGATCACAGCGCAGACTGATGAACGTCCGATTACTTTCCGCAGGCCTGAGAGGAGTTGTCTGCCTATCATCTTTCTTGATGACACATTCATGTTATGATGTTACCATCTACTAACAAACAACATTTCATCTCTCGTCCTGGAACCTCTTCTCTGCACGAGACCGCTACAACTCGTGCAGAGGAGAAGATGATTGTAGAGCCGCGGAATCGACTGACCCAAGCGCAGATGGAACCACTCGACGGACTCTCGATAGGCAACTACGGATTTGCTCCCTACCTCCGCATATCGCTTCAAAATAAAGGATTGCCAATACAACACCATTTCGGACATTATTGCTGGAGAAGCCTCTACATAATGATTGTTGCTACCATTACCCGTTGACACATGAGGATGATGAAAGACAGTAATCACAATTGTCTGTCTAACTGTGGATTGCTGACTCTAAAGAAACTCCATATCCCCACCACAAGTCGCTAGAACAAATCGGCGGATGACTTCACTGACTTCCGCGGGATCGCACAGGTCGCGAGCACAAAATCGAATATCGAATTGGGAGTGACTTCATCGACTTTAACGGGGTAGAAGCTGACGTCGTGATCGTAATGGTCGCTTTCATCAGCAAAGGGGTTTTGGCCAGTCCTGTTTCTGCCACTCATGACTGTGAGGAGTGTGTCAAGGATTGGGGACTAGGCGGGGATAGATAGGAATGGTAGATATTGGGCAAGGAGAAGGTGCGGAGCAAAATAAAGATACTGGGCTGGAAGTCTTTTATTGCAGATTGGGGAATCTAGGGCTACAGGACAAGGGTTGTATTTCTATTCTATGAATACAAGGTTCGTAGATCCTCGAGTGCCGCCCATGCCTAATACTGGCCTTCGGCTGCTGGGTTTTACTGGAAGGTACGGAGATTCATATAAAGGATTTCCTAACACCAATCGTCATCCTCGACGGTGCTCATCCTCGGTGTAATGAAGTTGATCCGTCATTTGTGGGACGGTTCCTAGGAAGGCGAGTTGGACGCGGCGATTGGTCTGGGAGTAGAGCTGCTAACAGAAATCGTCGAGGGATCATTGGTCAAATGTGTGAAATCTCTGTCGTGATTGGTTCAAAGCGGTTCTAACGCTTGTGCCAGTTTCACAACATTATCTGATCAACAGGATTACCATTCGCAGCAGGAACAGCATTTGCACGGCTCTGTTCAGAATCAGCATCCAAATCCGAACGAACTCCAGAACTGGTGGATCATGTCATCAAATGTTCGGGTGGGCAGAGAGGGTTTGGGGAATCAACTTAGGAGGTGTTGGTCATGGAAGTGAAAACCAACAGACAATGGGAGTGATGACGATCTCAGGTAACAAGGATTCGCCCTTTCGAAAGAAGAATAAACAGTCCGCATCGATGGCTGGAGCGCCAGCTGGATTGTGTTGATCCACAGGTGGACTGACAAGGCACTGTGATATGGGAGAAGGTCTGGCAGCAAGACGGGGGAAACGTTGCTGGGTTACTGTCCATGATTGAATGTATCCAGCACCTAGTATCCAGAATCCGGTTGCATGTTGCTTTTCAAACCCCCCTTTATTGTCAACATCGTGTCGTACTTGCTATCGTTTCTATCGTTCCCGTGCCTGTGCCCTGTAACTCCTCGTCCTTCTCTTGCTTGTCGCTGTGAGTCTTGAGTCTTGATCCTATTCAGTGGAACGAAGGCAAAACAAGAGAGGGGCTTGTCTAGTGTTCTGTATACTTCCAAAGGTCGCACGCGATGTAGAAGGGTCAGAGAGGGGGGAAAACGAGTAGAAGATGGAAGGTGAAGAACAAAAAAAAAAAAAAGAGGAACGAGCAGAACGATGAAGGGGAGAACTGATCAAAGAGAGAGAGGGAGAGAGAGAGGGAGGGAACGGTGGTGGGCAACATCTGCAGGGAGAGGGAGTCGAGTGGGGAACGACGAGGAAAGAAAGAAAGAGTGAGAACGATTCAAACTGGGCTGGTATCGTCAAAATGGGTTGTGCTGCAGAGAGAGAGAGAAAGAGAGATGGGAGAAAAGAGAGAAGGAGAAGGAGAGATCAAAAACAGCTCATGGTTCTCTCATGCATGCTGTTTCTTCAAAGTTCAAACAGCACGTGCTGTTTCTCAATCAGTTCGTGTTTTGAGAAACAGCACAAATCTCTGGACTTTGATCCGGACATCCAACCCACAGGGACATTGAAACAATCAGCACGCTCACAACAATGTCGACCACCGCTACACAGACTTGGAGCTTTGACTTTACATCGCTAGACGCCTCACAGTATGTGCTATATACCAGGACTGATCATAAAAACAAGGCTCTTGTGTGGATGAGGAACAAGAGATGATGCGTTAGAGACACCCTAACTAATCAGCTTCTCTTGGACACCCTACTATCCCTGTCGTGTTGTTTTTCCGAAAACCACAGTAACAAGCGGCGTAGCGTTGCTGATCCCCCAGGATATGTCGGCTCCAATGACATTGCCTCAAGAGGACAGGTAAAAAACGCGCCTCTTTTTCATCTCAACCCAGTGCAACCCGGGATGCTACACTTTTCCTCCACCACCACCACCAGTCACCAGTACCCGACGGTGTGACCTCCCTCAGGTCATTAACAACTGTTGGTCACTTTTTTTTTGTCCTTGATAGAAAGGGACCAAGAACAAAGAATCGGACAACGAGTTGCTCAAAGTCAAGGTATGCTCCAGGGCATGGATGGATATCAAAAAAAAAAAAAAAAATGGCGTACCTTCTACAACCACCACACCATTATTGACTACCGTCCTTTGGAATTTCGTCGTCCCGGGAACTCAATCTCATAGAAAGCCTGGGATGTGGCATTGGCTCCAGGAAAGCAATTGCCTATGCAAGGTTTCATGCTCTGGATGAGTGGCAACAGCGTCCAGATCTTCTCGGTTGCTATCACAGCCATGTTGATGTTCTCCCCTATCAAGGCTCTCATGAGCATGTCTCAAGGTACTTTTTTTTTTCCCTCTTATTTTACTGCACGCATACCATGATCCAACGTCAAATCTGTAGAGGAAGGACATAACTCATGGTTAACTTTGCACCCTCTTCTGTCCACTATGCCGAATGTCTTTTTTTTTTACCCAAAAAAAAACCAAAAAGTCTTTGAGAGATACGAGACAGTGTCACCCGTCAAGGTGGGATTCATGGAGAGCAAGCTGGCACTTCCCAAACTGACATTTGTGGCGATGCAGATCTTGACGATCATGTTGGGCATGTGGAAGTTGAACTCGATGGGTCTATTACCCACATCTCATTCAGATTGGCTAGCTTTCTTGGATCCCAAATCACCTCTCGAGTTTGCTGCATAGACATCTGTGGACAATGAGGATCGGGAACGGGACGATGATAGCATGACAATAGCTCCGCACTCTCAAGCCAATAAAGCCAGTCGATGGACAATGCAGGATGGAACGTCAATCATACTCAACATTAGGGGCTAATTGAAAAATGGATCTTTTTTATTTAGTACCAGTGGCACGTCGATCACAAGGACAACGTTACGGCACCGAGGCCTCTCTCGGATGTGCTGCGGTGCCCCACCAGGTGTCCTCCCAGCTGTTCATTTGTTGCACAGGAGGCTTGATGACTGATTGAGGAATACAGCATCATTCCGTCAAGACGGTTTGCTTGGGTGTAAGTACCGCTTATCCCATGGTGATCAGCTTTTTGCTTGGTTCGTGTAATAGCTGCTCCGCCTCACCAATGGCTCCTCGTTGCTTCAATAGCTGCTTGTTGAGTCGAGCCAACCCACGCACGTCTTGCATCGACGCACCTGTCGCAGTGAGGCCGCCATTCGTCGCACTCCACCGCAGGCGCACACAACACATGTCCGTCTCCTCGATGACCTGCCACATCAACACTGATCCATCTACACAGCCAGTGACCAAATAGTTGGCATCTGAAGTTGTACTCCAGGCAACGCCTCTGACAGGGTCCTGAAAGTTTTGAACCACTGCTTGGCACTGTCCCGATGTAACATCCCACAGTCGTGCTGTCCTGTCCCAACTGCCAGAGGCGAGCAGATTACCCTTGACCGAATACGCGACGCTTGTGACCCCACGGTTATGACCAGTCAATGTCAATCGGCAAACCCCTGTTCCCACATCCCACAGTCTGACTGTCCTGTCATCACTAGCGGAAGCGAGCCGGTCTCCCTGCGGTGAAAACACGACATCCCAAACCCATTTGCCATGACCTTGTAGAGTTCGACAACACGCCAAGGTTCCAACGTCCCAAAGTCGTATTGTGCAGTCCTTACTTCCAGAAGCGATTCGGTTGCCATCAGGTGAATACACGACGCTCAAGAGTCCATCTGTATGGCCGTGCAAGGTTCCACAACAACCTCCAGTTACCACATCCCACAGTCGCACGGTCTTGTCATCACTGACAGAAGCCACCATATGTCCTTGTCCTTGAGGAGAGTATGCGACACTGGAAACCCACTTGCTATGGCCAGTTAGGACATGTCGACAAGTGCCTGTTTCAATGTCCCACAACCGCACTGACTTGTCCGCACTTCCAGACGCGATCTGGTCACCCTGAGGTGAATACGCGACTCCAAACACCGTGGCTGTATGACCATCTAAGGTCCGATGACAAGTTCCTGTCTCCTCATTCCATAGCTTTATCGTCCTGTCCATACTGCCAGAGGCGATCCGATCTCCTTTCGGCGAACACTTGACACTGAGAACACTCATGCTGTGGCCACTCGAGTCGAGACGGAAGGCTTCAGGGGAGACATCCCACAACCGCACGGTCTTGTCGAAACTGCCAGAGGCGACCTGGTTCCCTTTCCGTGAATATACGACAGTTGTTACCGAATCGGTGTGGCCAGCCAAGGTATGACGACAGACCCCTGTTTCAACTTCCCATAGACGCACGGTTCCGTCCAGGCTTCCAGAGGCAATTTGATCACCATTCGGCGAATAGGCAACGCTAAGAACATTGCTGCTATGTCCAGCTAAGACGTGACGGCAGGATCCAGTTTCCACATCCCATAATCGAACGGTCTTGTCGTCACTGGCAGAGGCGACTTGATCACCCCGAGGCGAATATGCTATCTCCCAGATACCATTACTGTGGCCGGATAGGATATGACAGCAAACTCCAGTCTCGACGTTCCATAGCCGTACTGTGTAGTCCGCACTTCCGGAAGCGATCTGGCGGCCCTTTGGTGAATACACGACGCCAATGACTCCTCCAATGTGCCCAGATAACGTTTGACAGCAGTCTCCGGTAACAACATCCCATAGTCGTACTGTCTTGTCGTTACTAGCGGAGGCGATTCGATCACCTTGCGGTGAATACGCCACGCATTGAACCCAGCCGCCATGCCCTGTTAAGATATGTCGACATTCTCCTGTTTCCACATCCCACAGTCGTACGGTATTGTCATGACTGGATGAAGCAATCTGACTGTCATTTGGCGAATATACGACGCGTCGGACCACGTTATTATGGCCACTCAACTCCAAAGTTTTTTCCCAGGTCAATGTCGTATAGACAGCGATGTTACCACTGAATAGGCCGACGGCGAATGACTTTCCATCCGGCGAGTACGCGCACGAGCGCACCTTGCTGTCCTCAGTGAGAAACGGCAACTCGTCAAATTGTATTCCTGTCATCTGCGCTCTGCTGAGATCCGTCTGCCGCATCCAGACACCTCGAAGATTGACTTTTCTCAGATCCGCGTCTTGTAGCTGCACCGAATCGAATACGCCATAGCTGAGATCGGCCCCTGGGATCCTAATGCCCTGTAAACCTGTGCCAATGAACTGAACGCCTGCTCGAACCAATATTGTGATCGCATTGGCTGCTGCTGTACGCCATTTCTCGTCTGTTTTCGAGCGCTCGATATAGGCGAGTAGCTGCTGCTTGAACACTGGCTCTTGTTGAACCCGTTCCTTCAAAAACTGCAAAAGTGAATGGTCGTTCACAAAGCTTCTCCAGACCAAAGGCGAGTTGGGATCAGGTTTGTGTTCAATGGCGGTCACTTCCTCCTCTCCAGTATCAAAGATTTCAAAGCTCAAGGCGGAACTCACGGTCCCTCGGCGAAGTAATATTGATGCAGGTGTCGCTTTCTTTCCACAATCTTGCGGATCAAACACTGCACGCGCCAGTCCGTATTCCAGAAGTGAATGGTGGGTGAATTGGTACTGGTTGCCACTCCTTGCTAAAGGACACGCCTCCTGCAACAGCTGCTTCATATCTTCTTGACTGAAGAACTCGGCTTTCCATGAACGTTCGTCTTTGGCCTGCGAATATTGGACAACTGGATGGCCGCCTTGTTTCCTGTATATCGCCACAGCCAGTTTCTTCAGGAAATCGATGCCGCTCTGAGTAAATCCTTCGTCTCCCAGGATGTCCAAAGCTGCTCGAACTTGAGGGCTCAGATCCTTTTCACCAAGACCTTTCTTGCTTCGCTCCAACCATTGCTCGACAAAGTGGTCATACAATGACACGCGAGAGACGCGCACGGCTGAGAGATGTTCTCCTGGGCTCACAATGCGTGGTAGGACTTCCAGGGACAAAGTCATCAAATGCGGGTTCTTAACCAGGTCCCTCAGACTTGGAATGAGTTCAAGTGCTCGCATGTATTCCTCCGTCCGCCACATGGATTGATGAACAGACACGTATTGCTGTACACAGGCTTGCACTTGGTTGATTGAGAATGGTTCAATAACAGCTTCTTGGAACAGCGATGAATCCGACTGCTGGTTACGGTCTCCTGGTTGGAAGCGATCTCGATAATCGGTCCCAAGATACTCGTTGCGACAGCTGATCACCATCTGAACGTCCCACTCTCCTGGTTGGTTCAATCGGTTGCTCGTGTACAGGTTGTGAGTCTGTTGACCCTCATCGTATCCATCGCAGATCAAGATGAACTTGCGGTAGTGTTTCATTTCTCGGATCTGAGGCTCTGAAAACTCGGCCTTCCGTAACTGTTTGGCAATCATGTCGTGTTCAGGTTTGTCGATAGCAGGCAAGTTGATATAGAGCGGGATTCGTCCAGTCCTTGTCTTGTATGTCTGCCACAAGTCGAACTCGAGCTCACGATTGAATGTCGATTTGCCTGCACCAGAATCCCCAAGCAGCAAGAAAACCTTTTGTTCGCTGTCCAAAAATCCCTTGATCTTCTCCATCAACGGGAAACGTGAACCATCAGCAGCTTGTAGGCTGGCCTTTGCTTGAGTGGGGATATACACGACAGTGCCTCGTTCCTTCGCGCGTTGTTTTCTTAACAGTCGTATGTTTCCTTCGACATCCGGCCTATTCTGAACACGGTCAAGCAGAGATGGAGACGCCGGTTCTGGTAGAGTGACTTTCAATGGGTAGGATATTGGACCCTTCTCTCGACAGGTCCGATACAACTCTTGCTTCTTGCCATCCTCGTCCGCTTCCAGTGATCGCAGTAGTGTTTCGGCAGCTGTAAAATGTATTAAATTAACCACGCGTTGAAGGTATTCAATTAGTTTACCAAGAAGCAACGTCAATTTACCATCGCTTCTCAAAACGTTCTGCTGTCCCACTTACATTGCAAATCGGCTCCAGATGAGGTGGCCAATTGCATGAGAATGTTGAGGATCCACTGCTTGACACTCGCTTGCTGACCCCACATCGCATCGTTTTGATATATCTCACCAAGGAATGCAATGGAATTTCGGCGGATTTCGGCATCCCACATGGGATTGGCTGCGATCTCTCCTAAGCGTTGACACACTCCCCATTGAAAGGCTGGGTCGAGTCGACAAGATGCTTCACAAACCAGTTTCCTGAATGAAGCGAGCTCTCCACCCTGAATCAAGACATCCGCTCCTCGTAGTACTGAATACCAAACGCACTTGCGTTCAAAATTGAGATTCTCCTTGAAATTGTCCAGAAAGTCTTGTCCAATCTCGGCCAAATTGATGACTCCATCGTACGCGGTGAGATCAACAACGTCAGAAGTTGCTGTCAACCCCTTCTGAATGTCCTCTAATCGTTCGAGAAATCTGTCCAGATCCAGACCTTTCGCCATATGCATCATTCCCGAAACGCCTCGGATAACATTCCCTGTGCCTCGCTGTGCCGTTTGCCATGCTGTTTCGTTGTCTGAGACGCATAACAGGGCCTGGTAGGCATAGGCTGCCTGGTAGACTAGATATGAGTCGGATCTCTCCTTCAATCCGCCAAGATATGAGGAGAGTGACGCGTGCAGCTTCTCCCTGTCCAGCTCCTTGAAATTGGCATCGGTCATAGCATCCAATACGTGTGACACCGCCAGTGTCAATTGGTACATATGATGCTCCGATTGATGATGAGTACCTCTCAGACGATTGGCAATGAGCTCCAGTATCTTGATGGGATCATCTGCGCTGAGGTGACCTGGGCCAGCACCTCGTATCAATTGAGCAAGCCCCTCGAGCTGATGAAAGCTCAGAGCATCAGAGTGGTCGATTCCCAAGTATAACTCTTTGAGCAGATCTTGGAACGCATCCTTGTCGAGAATTGGAGCCAGGCACACCACTTCTGCAACAGCCTTGGCGTCCTTGAACTCATCGCGCTTGAATGCTCGGATCACTTCTGTAGCCATCGTCTTGAGTCGATCTTGCTCGTCTACATCCTGTTCGACAGTTTGCAACCAGTTGCGTGCGGCTGGTTCCGGTATATTATCAGGCGGATGAGAAGCTGTCAAAAGACCAAGGCAGCAAGCTAATTGTCGTGTATTGCTGAGACGCCCATCTACTTCTGGAAGTTTGAACTCGTTGGAAGGCGGACTCTGGTTCATTGCAAAGATATGTGTGGGGACCGTGGCGATGTCATGGTGTTGTTTGTGCTTGCCCAGAGGAGATGGGCACACGGAACCATCGGTTTGAGAGCCACTGGGTGAATGGAATGTGCCTTTGAGTGACTGAACGATGCTGCTGAGACGAGTAGCTTTTGGTCGACCTGGATTTCCTCTGGTGTGTTTGTTACACAAACAGTGCAGAACAAAAAAAAAAGGTCAGCAGGATAGCAAAAAGTAAGCTTCGCCCATGTGGGAAATTAATACAAGAGATCTGTCACTCCCTCACCCTAGCTTCACAGCTTTCTTGTAACTGGCTTGAGCCCCACTGCCATGGCCACGGTTCTCCAGTAGTTTGCCGAGACCGATATAGGCGGTAGCGATTCCATCAATCACGGTTTGATTCTCGCCATGCTTGACGGTTTTCTTCGCTTGGGATAGAGAGACCTCGGTATCATGGCACAGCACCAAGACGATGTCGGGATCATTTGCGTTGCAGGCGTTCTCCAGATACACATTGGCAAGCTTCAACGCTTGTTGTGGTGATAGTGAGCCTCGTGGTGACGAAACAATACCGCCGAACACCATTGTTCTTTTTCTCCTGTGACATGCATGATGGAGACAAGAGTCAGAACAATCTTTGTGGGACGTGCAGAGCATGTGTTGTCAGTGCAATGGTGTGCATGATCATACTTTGGCAGGGTACGAGTATCAATGTCACAGGTTCTCTTGTGCACTTTTTCCTCTGACAATGACACCTATTGGAAGAGTAAGAGGCGTGAGCTACCATTACGCTTGTTAACATCCAAGTTCATAATATTCAACGGTATCCCCTTACCTCCGATGTTTGAGATTGTTATTCGTAAAAGGATATGTGTGTCTTGATCCTGTTCTGTATCCCTTGACAATGCACCTAACGTGGAAAAGGTGATCAAAGATTATTGTGCATGAATCAGTGTCTCTCGTGAATGTAATACTGCCACCCCTACTCGAAGCTGAGCTTCGCTTTGTGTGCGCTCCCCCATGTACAGGCAATCTTTCATAACAAAACAACATACAATTCAGTGTTCCTATCCAGGCCGTTAAGCTGGCGGACAGCGCCAAGGTGATCAGATCTGAGAAGGGGGGAGAGAGAGAGAGTGGGTGTGTGGTCTGCGAAAATAGGGAGGGCTTGCTGGTAACACAAGGGGTGTCTCTTTCCTTCGGTCGGGAAAAATGTCCCGTCCTCCCAATTTTAGCCGTCACCTTTTCGCTTCTTTGCTTCTTGGCAACCACGCGACCACGATCTTCTCCAGGACGGGATCCTCCACAAAGGTGCCATTGCCATCCGAGAGCCTGACTTCTGGATCCGTATGGAGGACTTCCCATCAGTCTGCGAGCCGTTGTCACGGCAGTATTACTCTTTGATTCAATAACGTGTGACCCCCCAGTGCGTCTGCCAAGAGTGATGTCAAATGAAGAAGACGCCCCAACTTCCTTCTTTTCATTCGAGGACGGAAGCACCGTTTGTTGTCTGGACTGATTCGGCTGGCGTTGCTACTGTTGAGTTGGAGGCGGCTTTGCTCTGCGTGAATCATCGTCTATGTGACCCTCGACGTGTCTAGTCCATGATTGCTGTCAGTGTCGCCGCCCGCCCCGTCAATCCTATTCCCTTACACGCTGGCTCATCTAGTATGGTTCCTTTAGGTTCCAAGTCTAATTCTGCGGCCGTCTTCTGGTTACTGATCGCGTCACATCTACACTGGAAAAAAGAAGCTCGAGATTTGTCTCATTGACTTTTTCACGACTCTCCGCTTCGCTATTCCAGGATCCCCATCCATCGGTCGTCATCATCCTTTGTTGTTGTTGTTTGTCGTTGCTGTTGTTGCGAGATGTTTGAAAAAAAGAACACAATGTTCGTTCGGACACATCTCCGTCAAGGCCATGTACAGACAGATCAGGTTGTGTTGTCTTCATTCAAACGTCGTCTTTGACAAACGTCCATAATGTAGTTACTCTTAGAATCTTCCATCGGATGCGAGAGCCTTGTTCCTGCAGGAAAGCCCTGTCTAGAAGCAAATATTGACACATTCTTGCAAACATGGAGTCGCACGACAACAGGGGGTAAGCTGCACGTGTTCCTGAACTGAAAAAAACTTCCAGAGCTTGTTCTTCTTCACCAATAATCATGCTCATCCTTGGCTTTCTCTGCAGTTTGTTGACGACTGATTCCCCGACATGTTGGCAGCCTTTCAAACAATCACATGTGCTGTGTTAGCATGACCTCTGGTGAACACTGGATCATACATCACACTGTTCAGGGAAAGAAAGGTTTTAATTTCAAACAAGTTGCTCTTGGCCCGTGCATCGGGGTGCTGGACGAAGACAAGCCATTGGCCAAGATGGACCTGACATGGTGGATAGACTGTCTCCAATCGTGGAATGACCATTCGTGGATAGTTCACAGTCCTTAGGAGGAGTTGCAGGACTTGAACGATGATTTTATTGAACTGTTGGGCGGCAAAAGCAGAGAGGAGTGAAAGGGGTGAAAGAGAAAGAGGGCGAAGCAAATCGAGGGAACATCGGCTTTTGAGTTGATTTGTGTCACGAGTAGGGGGCGGTGTCTCGGATCGTCACAACCACCTCGCTGGGCTTGTGGCGCCCTGATCGACTCTTCTCCAACCACCACTACCTCAGACTTGGAAGTTTAACTTTGGCATCACCAAACACCTCCCTCGTAGGAGGTGCTCAACGACTGATCATAACAAGGACTTGCCGACAGAGAGGTGATGAGTTGATCCTTCACCAGACTCCACTCAGTACACCCCATTCACACATGAATCGCTGCAACAAGCGCACACCCATTACTGATCCTTTCAGGATACTGCGAGGGAGACCAGGGTGAACGCATCTGTCTCCATCTCAACCCAGTGCAAAAGTCTGGGGAAATTGCACTCTCCTAAGCATGGACTTCATCCTCCTAACTCACGACTACAATACCCTTTTGCATCATGGGGATTTTTTTTTTGCCAAGAAACGAACTACCCCACTGCGAAAGGCCCTAACGTTTTGCTTTGGATGAACTGCATAAACAGGTGTGGGGGTCCAGATCTTCACCCCCAGTTTGCGATCATGGTCCTTTCCCCTCTATCAGGTTTCCACGGAATATGGCTCAAGGTCGTTCAATTGGAAGATGATCAACCCCCTCCTCCCTACCGATTCGATTCGGTACTCTTACTCCTACTGTCAACCCGGTCAATTATCATTTACAAACAACCAAACCAAGTCTTCGAGAGGTAGGAGACAGTGTCGTCAGTCAAGGCAAACGAGAACAGTATAACATCAAACCAATAAACAAGTCATGGATAGCGCAGATGAGTTGCAGGACTTGAACGATAACTGATCAACACGAGAAGCCCCACTTTTAATATGATCTTCCATGGAAGCATCATGGAGTATGTTGCTCACCAAGGCTACAATGCTGTGTCTACCCTCGTGAGTGCCTCGAGCGCTCTGACCGACCACCCAAACTCTTCAGACCGCTCCACAGGGAGGGGCTCGGCGACGAGGTGGATTCCATTGTTGTTCCGTCCGACGGCTGCTTGGGTTTGGATCCCACTGATGCTGTGGCGACCGGCTTCTTGCTTGCCTCGTGTAACTCTGGTTTACCAATTGCTCCTCGTTGCCTCAGTAGTTGCCTGTTGAGTGGTGTCAATCCACGTACATCTTGCATGGACGTTCCTGTCACAATGAGTGCGCCACTCGTGGCACTCCATTCCAGGCTGATACGACACTGATTCTTTTCGTCTTCGACGACCTTCCACATGAGAACCGATGCATCTCCTGAACCAGTGACCAAATAGTTGGCATCCAAAGTAGTTCTCCAGTTGATTCCTGTGACGTCGCCCTGAAAGTTCTCTATCACTGCTCGACATTGACCCGATGCAACATCCCAGAGTCTTACTGTCCTGTCCGAACTACCAGTGGCCAGCATATCACCTTTCAATGAATACGTGGCGCAAAAGACGCCATTGCTATGACCGGTCAAGGTCAGTTTGCAATCTCCTGTTTCCACATTCCACAGTCGTACTGTTTTGTCGTGATGGCAAGATGCAAGCTGGTATCCATGTGGTGAAAATACGACGTCCCAAGTCCGGCTGTTATGGCCTTGTAGAGTTTGGCGACACGCCAAGGTTCCAGTGTCCCAAAGCCGCACAATGAAGTCCCTACCACAGGAGGCGATCAGCTTCCCATCAGGTGAATACGCGACTCTTATGACTTCATCAGTATGGCCGTGTAGGGTCCCTCTGCATTCACCAGTCGCCACATCCCACAACCGCACAGTCTTGTCCAAGCTGGCAGAGGCAATCATATTTCCTTGAGGAGAGTACGCCACGCAATGGACCAAGGCGCTATGGCCGGTCAATGTGTGTCGAGATACTCCTGATTCCACATCCCACAGCCGTACTGATTTGTCACCACCAGAGGCGATCAGATCTCCCTGTGGTGAATATGCGATGCTGAAAACCGTGTTGGTATGGCCTCGTAATATCCGGCGACAATCCCCAGTTTCCGCATCCCATAGCCGTATCGTGCGGTCTACACTGCACGAGGCGATATAGTCTCCCTTCGGCGAACACTTGATTCCCTTAACACTGACACTGTGACCACGCGGGACAATGCGAGATGCTCCGGCTGAGACATTCCACAGTCGTACGATCTTGTCGAAACTGCCAGAGGCGACCTGATCGCCCTTCGGCGAATATGCGACACTGAAAACAGTACTGCTATGTCCGGTCAAAGTATGGCGACAAGCTCCAGTTTCAACGTCCCATAGCCGTACAGTTCCATCCGTGCCTCCTGAGACAACTTGACTACCATTCGGTGAATATGCCACGCAAGTAACGGCGCTGCCATGTCCTGTTAAGATGTAGCGACAGATTCCTGTTACCGCATCCCATAGTCGAACTGTTGCATCGTCGCTGGCAGATGCGATTTGATTCCCTCGAGGCGAGTATGCGACATGCCGAACCTTGTTGCTGTGGTCAGATAGGATGAGATTGCAAATTCCGGTTTCAGGATTCCAGAGCCGTATCGTGTAGTCACTACAAGAAACGATCTGATGGCCATTCGGTGAATAGACGACGCATAACACCGGGTTGTTGTGGCCAGATAACGATTGGCGGTAGTCTCCAGTGGATACATCCCATAGCCGCACAGTCCTTTCATCACCAGCAGAGGCGAGCTGGTCTCCTTGGGGTGAAAACGCGACGCCATAAACACAACCGGTATGGCCTGCCAAGATGTGTTGACACTCTCCTGTGACCATGTCCCACAGTCGAACCGTACTGTCTTCACTGGCAGAAGCAATCAGATGTCCTTTCGGAGAAAATGCAACGCATCGAACTACCTTGCTATGGCCGCTCAGTGTCCGAAATCTTTCCCAGATTGACGTCTTGAACACACTGATATCGCCATTGGAGAGACCGGCTACGAAGAACATCGCATCCAGTGAATACGTGCACGCGTGCACCATGTCGTCCTGTTTGAGAAGCGGAAGCTCGCCAAACTGTACGCCTGTCAGGTACGATCTGCTCAGATCCGTCTGCCGCATCCAAACGCCTCGGAGGTTGACTTTTCTCAGATCCGACGCTTTCAACTGCACCGAATCGAACACACCATAGCTGAGATCGGCTCCTGGGATCCGAATGCCTTGCAAGTCTGTACCGATAAACTGCACACCTATTCGAACCAGGATCGTGATCGCGTTGGATGCTGCTTTGCGCCATTTCCTGTCCGACTTTGAGTACTCGATATAGGCGAATAACTGCTGCTTGAATGTTGGCTCTTGTTGAACTCGCTCTTCCAGGAATTGCAGAAGAGAGTGATCATTCACAAAACTCCTCCAGACTAACGGCGAGTTGGGATCAGGTTCCTGGGCAGAAGTAACAGCATCTTGTTCTAAAGTTTCCTCGATTTCAAAGCTCAGAGCTGAACTCACGCTCCCTCGACGACTCATCGCTGGCTCGAATGCTGACCTTCCGTTTCGCGGATCGAATACGGCGCGTGCCAACGCGTACTCCAACAGTGACCGGTGGATGAATCGGTGCTGGTTGCCATTCCGTGTCAGAGGACAGGCTTCGCGCAAGAGTTGCTTGTCCTCGCGACTGAAGAATTCGGCCTTCCAAGAGCTCTCATCAATAAGTCGAGAGTATTCTACAATGGGATGACCGCCTTGCTTCTTGTAGATCGCCGCGGCTAGCTTCTTCATGTATTCGATGCCGTTCCTGGTGAATCCCTCATCGCTCAAGCTCTCGAACGCTGTTCTTGCTTGAGAACTCAAGTCCTTCTCTCCGAGACGTCTCTTGCCTCGTTCCAGCCATTGCTCGATGAAGTGGTCATACAATGCGACCCTGGTCACACGAGCAGTCGAAAGGTGTTGTCCTGGATCCACCATGCGCGGTAGCACCTCCAGTGACAGTGTCATCAGAAACGGGTTCTTCACTAGGTCCTTCAGGCTTGGAATGAGCTCAAGAGCCTGCTTGTAGTCCCCAACCTGCCACAAGGGTTGATGGACAGTCACGTATTGCTGGATGTAGGCTTGGACCTGGTCAAGTGTGAATGGGGTCATGACCGCCTCTTGGAATAGCGATGAATCCGACTGCTGATTACGGTCTCCAGGCTGGAAGCGATACCGATAATCTGACCCAACGTACTCACTACGACAGCTGATCATCATCTGAGCGTCCCACTCTCCAGGCTGGTTCAGTCGGTTGCTCATATACAAGTTATGCGTCTGCTGACACTCATCGTATCCATCGCAGATCAGGATGAACTTGCGGTAGTGCTTCATCTCTCGGATCTGAGGCTCTGTGAACTCGGCCTTACGTAGCTGCTTTGCGATCATGTCGTGTTCAGGCTTGTCGATGGTGGGCAGGTTAATATGGAGCGGGATCCGACCTGTCTTGTTCTCGTAAATTTGCCACAATTCGAACTCGAGTTCCCTGTTGAATGTCGATTTGCCTGAGCCAGAGTCTCCGAGAAGAAGTAGGACCTTTTGATCGCTTCCCAGGAACTCTCTGACATTTTCCATCAATGGAAATCGTTCATCGTCAGCGGCTTGTAAGCTTGCCTTGGCTTGAGGCGGGATATACACGGCATTGCCTCGCTCTTTGATGCGTTGCTTTCTTAGCATCCGTAGGTTGCCTTCGACATCTGGCCTATTCTGGACACGATCGAGTAGGGATGGTGACGCCAGTTCCGGATGCGAGACCTTCAATGGATAAGAGGTATGACCCTTCTCTCGACACGCTCGGTATAGAGCCTGCTTCTTATCATCCCCATTCGCTTCCAGTTCTTGCAGCAGCGTTTCAGCGTCTATGACATGTAATAGATCGACCGAAAGAAAAAGATGTCCAGTTAGTTCACGGAAGCAATCTCAGTGGATATGGTCGACTGTCGAGCCTCGACTGCACTGCCACTTCACATACACTGCTCACTTGTCCCAGGCGACAAAGCCAATTGCATAAGAATACTGAGGATCCATTGCTTGACGCTTGCTTGTTGACCCCACATGGCATCGTTCTTGTACATCTCTCCCAGAAATGCAATTGCGCCTCGACGCGTGTCCATATCCCACGTTGGATTAGCTGCGATCTCTCCTAGTCGCTGACACACTCCCCATTGGAAGGCTGGATCCAATCGACAAGGTACCCCACAGACGAGCATCTTGAATGAGATGAGCTCCCCTTCCCGAATCAAGGTATCGGCTCCTCGTAGTGCTGCATACCAATCACGCTTGCGATCAAAGCTGAGGCCCTCTTTGAGACAGCTCAGAAAATCTTGTCCGCTCTGAGCGAGTGAGCTTACTCCCTCGTACGCAGTTTTGACAACCTCAACAACCGCTGATACTCCTGCCAACCCTTGCTGGATGTCCAATAATCCTTCAATGAACTTGTTCAGATCCAGACCTTTCACGGCACTCACTAGTCCTGACACCCCACGGACCACTTTTCCTGTGCGTCGCATGGCCGCCTGCCATGTTGTTTCGTTATCCGGGACGCACAGGAGAGCCTGGTAGGCATAAGCCGCTTGATAGACCAAGTAAGGATCAGAGCTACCCTTCAACCCGCTGAGGAAGCCCGAGAGAGGCTCGTGCAGCTTCTCTCGGTCCAGATCTGACACATTGGTATCGGCCATCGCATCCAGCACGTGCGACACAGCCACCGTCAATTGCTGCATGTGGTGCGCCGATTGCTGGTGAGTTTCTTGCAGACGTGAGCTGAGAAGTACCAATATCTTGACGAGATTGTCGGCGCTGAGGTGGCCAGGGTCAGCACCTTGTATCAACTGAGCGAGTCCGTTGAGTTGATGAAAGTCTAGCAAACCAGAGCGATCGATTCCAGAGTAGAATTCTCGGAGAAGATCTTGAAATGAATCCTCGGTAAGGACCGGTGCCAGGTGAACCACCTCCGCAACAACTTTGGCGTCCTTGATCTCATCTCTCTTGAATGCTCGGATCACTTCTATAGCCATGGTTTCGAGCCTACTTTTCTCGTCTGTATCTTTCTCGACGGCCTTGACCCAGTTCTGCGCAGATGGTTCCAGTATCTCGTCAGTCGAACGGGAAATCTTTAACAAACCGAGGCAACATGCCAGCTGAGGAGTGTCTTTGAGACGTTCATCAGCTTCTGGGAGTTTGAACTCGATGGACGACGTTCGCACGTTCTCTGCAAAGATGTATGCAGGAATCTTATTGACGACTCGGACTTGGCTTTGCTTGCGCTGGACTGGAGGAGAAGTACCCACTGATCCAGAAGCCTGGGAACCCTTAACAGGATGCGGTGTGCCTTTGGTTGATTGCACAGTGGCACTAGGATGCATACATTGTGGTTAGCGCTTCGTCGTGATTCTGGCGATCCAACAATCACGCAGGTGTTCTATCACTTACCCAAATTTCTCTGCCTTCTTGTAGCTTGCTTGGGCTTCAGTGCCATGACCACATCTCTCCAGGACGTTGCCTAGATCGATGTAGGCCGTAGCGATTCCATCGATCACAGGTTGATCCTTGGCATTCTTGAGAGCTTTCCTCGCTTGGGACAGCGAGACCTCGGTATCATGACACAGCACCAGAACAATGTCGGGATCGTTTACAGTGCTGGCTTTCTCCAAGTACACGTTGGCGAGTTCCAATGTCTGCATTGGCGAGAGAGAGCCTCGTGGCGATGTCACAATACTACCAAACACCATCGTTCTTTCCTGGTATGATGTACAAATGGCATGACGGAGACGAGTGTAAGAACAATCTTGTTGCATATGCGGACAGTGGACAGTGATGTGTGGGATGCATGCACCTACCTTGAAGGGTCTTGAATGTCAAAATGTCACACAGATGAGTCTGGACGTCTCTCGTCCTTTGAAAATGCTTCCTATCATAAGGCAAGAAGTGTTAACAACCACTGGATTGGGATATCAACAAAACTATCCACCAATGTTCCATGATGTAGACCAATGTTCCTTACTCTCGACGCTTGGCTGGTGCTTTGTGTGCGAGGTCTTGGTTCTGTCCGTGCCTCTTGACGATAACCCTAACGTTGAGAATGGACGATCAAAGACCATGGAGCAATGGATGAGAGCCTGTCATGTTTGTAATACTACCAGATCTATTTGCGCAAATGAAGGAACTTGAGGATCACAGCGGTCTGTCGAATCATCCACAATCGAGGCTTTCTGTCTTCTTGTATGGATTATTCTTTGGTGCAATAACACAGTGTGCCTCACGAAAGGCAGTATTGCTTCTTACCAGGCAGTTGAGCTGTTGGGTATCGGCAGAGAAGGAGGAAAGAGAGAGAGGATATATGGATGTGTGTGGTGGTAAGTGTCAGCGCTGGGGTCAGTTTTGTGAATGTGGAAAGTGTTTGCTGGTAGAGAGAAGAGATTGGAGTGGAGAGTTTGAGTCGTGGGCTTTTTGAATCGTGCACAGGAAAATACAGAGGGGTGGCAGGGAGAAAAAAAAGTCACTCCCTAACCAAGATTTCAGCACAGCATTGAGGGGGTGAACAACAGTTTCCAACCTAAAGAATTCTCGTACAGCAATCGCAATCTCAAGTGAGATGTGTCGTGTACGAGGCAACATGGAATACGAAGTGGGTGGCTCAGCCTGCAGCATAAAAGTGCATGGGGCACTCTCCTAAGTATTTGATCAAGGTCAAGTGGTAACCGATTCCTACGGAGGAGTGAGAATAACGGGTGTGAGCGGCTGCTGTACCCTCCCATCGATTCCTCATGCTGAAATCTTTGCGCTGAATGGATTCGTGTTTTGGGGGGGGGTTGGCGCAAAATACATTCATCCGTATCAGGCAGGGCAGGGTCATCATTCACTGACAGTTGACTTGACAACAAAAAAAAGGAGAGGGGAGGAGTTTTCCTGTCAAGTCTTCAAACTTGAAAAGTGTGCTGTGCAAAATCGCCATCGAGCATTGCTTTTGCGGGTGGTGTTTGGAGGGGAGCCAAAAAAAAAAAAACAAAAAAAACACGGACGGACCATGGTGTGGCTCGTGCGGGAAAATCTTTTGCGCCACCCGATCTGATGACACACATAGTCATAGTGCAAGTTGTCAAAGAAGGACAACTGACCCCCATTGTGATCATGCTGCAAGCAAAACATCTAATTGTGTTTTCCCCACATCTGCTTCACCATCAACTACAAGTACTTCCACCTCTATAGAGGACGGATCAACACATGTGCAAACTCGTAGTATTAATTGATTTTGAAGAATCTGCATAAAATGGGTAGTAATTGTACAATGAGGAGCATCAAGGGTATCCTAATGGCACGAGGTTGGGTTCACCACCAAATGGTAGTGGGTTATTGTTTCGTGTTTCGTATCAAGTTGTCGTTGTTTGAGTCGTTAAACAAAAAAAAAAAATAAAGAAAAAAAGTTTTCAATTGTGGGGAAGAAGGATGGGGATCATTTCCGACAGGTTCTTCTCCACTGGTACGACGGCTGTTGGGCTGTTGGGTCCACCATACTTGTCTTTCCAGATCCATGAGTTGCCCATCTGTTCCATCCCTTGTGCAGCTGCCATCCGGTAATACTTTGCAGATTTGTACATGTCCTTCTTGACACCCACACCGTGATAGTGGCACCATGCCAAGTCATTCTGTGCATCTGGGTCACCCTATTTCGTTCACAAATTAAAAGTAACGGGTAAAAAAAAAAAAGCAATGTCAGTACTACGGCATTACCTCCCTGAAACAAAGAACCAAGGCCAATGAAGGGAAAAAAAAGTGACATACCAGGTTGGCTGCAATTTCAAAGTAATATGCGGCCGTCTTCTTGTTCTTTTCAGCACCCCATCCATGTCGGAAACAGATCCCGAGCTCATAGATTGCCAGAATCAACTCGCCCTTGGCCGCTGTGCTCGTAAAGGCATCTCTCGAGTTCAGATCACCGACGGCATGCTCAGCACTCTTTTGCAAGTACTGGAACGCCAAGACTCGGTTGGCTGTGCAACCCCATCCATGTCGTACTGACAATCCATACATTAACATTCCAACGGGGTCACCAAGCTCTGCAGCTGTTCGGAAGAATTGAGTTGCCTTTGAAAGGTCTCCATCCTCGTGGTTCTCGATTCCCTTGCGCACGTAATCCTCTGCTCGTTCTGGCATGGGGTTCGAAGGTCCCACAGCTTCTTCAGGTCGAACATATCCACCCTTGACAATGTGATGAGCAGGAGGGATGCCGACTTGTCGATTTTCGAATCCAGCTCCAGCGCCCCCACCACCACGTGCAGCTCCGTTGAATCCATTCTGTGCTTCAGGTCTGGTCTTCGTGTATTGCACCCTCACGCTCTGAGCACTCTCATGGCTAGGCCGAGGCTCAAATTGTTGAATATTGGATGATCTAGACGAGACGTCAGTATTGTCCGGCTGGTGATTCACAGGATAGGGATGATCCTTCCAGTGTGGGGGAACTTGTCTTGTCCGACTGTCATTGTTATTCTGCTTATAAATGTGGTCAACAGAGACGCTCCGCTCGGGAATTTGGATCTCCTTTGGTCGGGGACTAGAGGGGTTATTGACGGTGTGAGCCCGGACGGCTCGTGGCCGGCCATCTTCCATATAGCGAGCCTGAGAGCCGCTCTGATCAATCGACGCCAGCGACGATCCTGATCCTTGGTTCCCGCCTTTGGAGCCATTTTGCTGATTGTATACAGGGGACCCTTTGCTGGGAGCATGCTGCCATTCCTCCTGCTCTTTGATCGGTGACCCCGTGGGAGATCGACTGAACTGTACAATCTGTGCTCGCTGATTCGGAGAAAACAGACTAATGTTGGGAACGCCTGGTCTTCCCTTGAATGTCATTGACATTCTATGGACGGACCTGCGATATGACTGAATCGATCCCGAGTCGCTGTCGTCGTCCGTGTCTTCTCCACTTTGCTTGGGGGGTCTCTGGTGCAACTTTTGTTGGTACTGAAGCGCCTGTTGCTGATGATGCTTCTCGTGTTCCTGATCCTCACGATCAAAAGACAGAAAAAGAGATGATGAAGGGATATCTGCATGCAGTGTAGGACGATCAGATCGTGGAGATGCTGTAGGCGAGATGAGCTGTCCTGGCCTTGGAGAGTTGGACGGCGACGACGCGTTCTGTTTCAATCCATTCTGATACTGGCCAAAAGATGGTTGCAACCTTGGCGCCACATCGTGCTCATGAGCATGTCCTGCATGGCCATGCTTGTGAGCAAGAGTCGATGAGCCAGTCTGTCTAGGGACGGTGCCTCCGTAGATTGGGTCCAATTGTGGACTATGATGACTATATTGGCGGTTAGACTGGGCAGTCTGTCGAGGGTGCTGGTATTGTGTCTTGTCGAATCGAGGAACGTCATTCGTCCCATTTGTATCCCCGTTGGTGAATACCGCTGGTGCAGAACTCGAAGGAGAGACGGGAGAAGGTAGAGTACCTTTTGCAGAAATAGTAAAGCCCTGGTGTTGCTGTTGCAGTTGCAGTTGTTGTTGTTGTTGCTGTTGATAGGTTCGGTACTGCGGTTGAGGACTTGAAAGCTTGGCGTTGTGGGTCTGCGTTGACACTGTAGGTTGAGGGTTTTGATGACGGCCGTTTACCTGTGCGCCGGCTTTTTGGGATGAAGCCTTTTTCGGCAGCAATTGAGAAGGCGAGGGTGGCAGCTGAATGATCGAAGATCTTCTGAGAGGTGGATCTGGATAAAGGGTATAAACATGTGTGTTGCTTTTAGATCGTTCACGCTGTTGCGATTGCTGTGGGCGGTGGTATTGTTGCCTGGTAGTCTCCCCGGTGGTAGCCATGCTAGTGTCTCTATTGCTCGTGTGAGAGATGTTTTCTTTTTTGGAGCCCTGGGATTTGGGTGAGAGCACGGTGTGCAATGTCGGATGTTACTTGTAAAATGGGGGAATGGTGTAACCGCAATCTGGGGAAACGGATAACTTGTCTCGCCTTCGAGTTTGCTTGACAATGTTCCAGGAGTTGTCCAAGGCAGATCGTAAGGAGAAGCAATCGCTGCTTTCTATCGAGAAAGCGACATGGTTAACACGGTGTACAAGAGCAAAAGGCTTTCTTATTTAAATATTACTGTGGAGAGCCGGTAACCAGGCGGGTCTCCTCGCACATGGTTTCCAAGCAAATTCTTGATGATGGCTCACTGAACACTGGCTGTACCTTGTAGTTGTACCTGCTGTTGTTATTGTTGTTGTTGTTGTTGTTGTTGTTGTTGTTGTTGTTGTTGCTGTTGCTGTTGCTGGTGCTGTTGCTGGTGCTGTTGCTGTTAGTGCTGTCGTTGATAGCTCAAGAAGTGCTTCGTGAGGGGAGGAGGGGGAAGCGTCAAGACTATGGATATAGTAGGCAGTAGGCAAGAAAGACAAGGAGCCACGGAAAGGGAAGTGGATCGTAAAAAAGTAAATGTGTGCACACGGTGTGGAGAGTGGTGATGAAGAATTAAGAGGACGAAGGCATGAGTGGAAGGAAAGGAAAGTAATGATGATGATGTCGATGGTGTGCACTGCAGGGTGTGAGTGAACAAAGCAGAAGACAAAGCAAAAAGAGGTTCATGTAGTAGGTGAAAAAAAAAGTGACTCTGTTTCAAAGTGTTCCTTGGCTTTGAGTTGTGATCAGAAACTGTCCACACCCATGTAGCCCATGTAACCGTACATGCAACATGCAACACTCCAACCCTCTTTGCTGAGCAGCCCAGTAAATACATACTGTACATTTGTATGCCCACACACTCCAACAAAAGTGTCGTACACCGGGGTAGAGAGAGAGAGAGATGGTTGCAGTCGTGGTTTCATAGTTGCTGCATGCAACTCAGCGGGCATTGTTTTGTCTTTTTTTTTTTTTTTTTTGCTTCGATTCGATGCGCCAACCAAGCCTCATGTGCGCTGACCAAAGCGCAAAAATTGGCCGTGGGCAATGCAATTGCGCCCCATGTTACGTACAATTGTTATGAGAACGGTCCCCGTCATTGTTCATTACGCTTATAAATGGGCTGCATGATTGTCACCACCTCTATACCATCCATGGGTTGCTGTGGGGATGTCATGTCTGCAAGATGCATGGTAAGCGCCCACTGTGCTACGGATCAGACAATGTTCAGTGGATGGATTTAGACCTCAAACATTCTGACAAAGCCCCTCATGACATGATTGCCCCCCTTTGTTGACAGCATGCGTTTCATCTCCGAGGGCAAACACGCCAATGGGCGACTTTTGCACACCTTTCAAAAGGCGCTATTGCTGGCACATCCTGCTGGCACATCCTACTGCTGCTGGTGTGATCCCAGTCAGGTGCGATGAGAGGCGGATTTAGCGCCAGACAGTGGATCTTCTCCGTGTCTTGCATGGGGGGGAGGGTGGTTGTTGTTGCTGCACATGACATGGCGCACTCTGGGATGAAAACACAGTCAAACACAGCCACCTGGAAACAAAACTGTCTCTTCTCCTCGATTCTCCTGTCTCCTCACTCCTTCACAACCCTCGAACCAGTGACATGTCGAACCTTTGCGCGCCAGTCCTCACCCTCACCACCCCCCCCCCCCCCCCCCCACTCCTTTTGTTCTCTGAACACAATCAAATACAAGTATGTATTGATGCCAAGTCTTTCTTCCTTGCTGCCTTGTCATCCACAAACGAGCTGTGTCTGCTTCTTATTCTCTCTTCCTCTAGCAAAAAAGCTAAAAAACGATTGTTCCTCGCTGGTAAATATAGCAGAATCCTCTTCTGTCAGAGCCAAAGACAACCGCGACAGTGGAGCTGCGGATATCTACCATCGTCATCATCGACCCCCAGGCGGCACGTGCTAGATCCTGGTGTCGTGCATGCAAATGTCTAATTTCTATCTTTAGCTGACATGTCGTTGACCTGGCTGCCTGCCGCAATGGACTCTCAGCCTCCTTTCTCCACAGCAACAGGTGCAAAATTGACTTTACTCCATCGGTGGCAGTGCAAGTCCTCTCTGTGCCAACATCTATCCATGCGTTCAGAGCATCCAAGAAGCCAGCAATCTCATCCCATCGCCCATTCAATCTCATTCGAATAGCACTTCACAAGGGCAAACGATACCCTTTCCCGCCACTAATGGCGACTTTATCAAACAATCTCGTCATTATTCCAGCGCCTATCATCATCGTCAACGGCTAAAGTGATCCTAACCTTTCCGCAACAGTGATCCTACTGCGCTGGATCAATGGACCTCACCGCCGTTTGCTGTAGACCGATTGGCTGGCGTCAAAACTCAGGAGCTGCTGAAAGTCAACACTCTAGTCGGCACATGTTGAAGCGATACGCTGCTAGGAATATAGCAGGTGAGCAGTGACAACTCCCTTACCAGAGATACATTACACTATTTATGCGCGGTTGGCTCTATACGAACAATGCGTCCTCCATGGGACAAGTGGACAAGGATGAGAGGCCATCGAGCATTGCGAAACAGTTCAATACATGTATCCTTCGTGCTCGTTTGCAAGGTGGGTGTCATTTGGACGTCTATTGGCTGGTGCGATGGGTACACGTCATAGTACGTCGGGCAGTGATGGACGCAGACAAAGGCACAAGCTCTTGTCCACATGCGGACGCCATAGGTCTGGAGAAATCTTGACTGTCGTGAACCTGCAGCCATGCTGGCCAATCAGCGCGCGTTTTCTAAACACGACGCATCTGTCAGCTCTCATAGGCGGATCCTTGGACTCTGCGACGCTCTCAACAGTCCAAGCATCAGAGGAGGTCGGACAAAAACGATTGGCTCCAAGGCGCCACAAGGCCACTGGGAAGACTGAACACATGCAGAACTATCAAAAGGTCATGCCCGTGCTTGCTGTCATCTTTGTCCTGCATTGCCTTTCCTCCCCCAGCCTTGACAAACGATTCGCCCAGCTTGCTTGATTACCCCGGAACGTGTTTGCTTGTGGGATGCACAAAGGGGACAATGACCATTCCGTCTCTCTTTTTATTTTTTTCACACTCGCCATTTGCTCGTTCGTTTCGCTTTTTTTCTCCCCTTGCACATTCTCCTTCTTTATCCTTTTCCTGCTGCCATTCTCCTCCATTCATCTCCATTCATCAGGCACTCTTGGGTCAAGCGAGAGATCTGCAAGAATCCAACGTTGACACAGATCATTGCCCTATCATCGATTGCCCTGTCTTCCCCCCTCCCCAACATACAAGCAGTCGGAGAAACACACCTCCTTTTGGACCGCGAAGATCAATCTCGCCCCCTCTCTTCTTTGTCTTCTCCACAACCTGTTCAGACACCCTTCCTCCCTCACCTGTACGAACCCGGACACCATCGACTACTCTGCGCATCACCGACAATAACAACACTGCCAGGTTCCTCGTCTGGGTCGATATCACTCCTCTCTATTCACACTCTCCCAACAACCACAGAGCCTGGTTGCTCAAGATCCCTCCTTGATCACACAATTCACAACGATAGTCCAGCTGTTATTCTGACAGCTAGTCTCTTCAGCAACATCTCCAGACAAACCTAGAGCTGCACTACCCTGTGAACCGTGCATGGCCGACTTGTCACAGCAGCACCAGCACCATGATGCAGCATCATCGACGCGAGCACCAACAGCACAAGAGTTTGACATTGTGCATCATCCAATCAAGGATACGCTGCTGATTGTTTCTTCACTACTCTCCTTGATGGTGCACAAGAACAATGCCCAATACAATCCTCTCGTCGACCCCATCACCCTCTTTCATTCCCGAGACGTTCCACGGATATCAATAGAGGCCTACATGGCAAGGATTCTGCGATATATCCCGTTCACCAATGAAGTCCTTCTCAACATGCTCGTCTTCTTAGATCGGATTGGGAGTTTGAGCGGCATGGAGATGGACACCTCTGGGAGGATCGAGGCTAGCCAGAGCAAGCATCCAGGGGTGTTGGCCGATCGCCTCTTTGGCTCAGTGTCTCCGCCCTCTCCGTCCGCTATAGACGACGCAACGTCATTCTCGGGATCAGCGTCAATTACCTCTTCGGCTATTTGTCATGCCTGCAAATCATCATTCAAACCGCCGCCCTCGCCCATCTCTCGATCATCACCACAGCTACCTCGTTGCAACTGTGCAGCATTCCCTCCTCTGACCCATGCACCTTCTTGCATGGCTCTCTCCTTGCCGAAAAATTTGCAGGACCCTGCTTTGTCCTTTCAGTCTAGCAGCATTTGTGCCCACCCCGAGGCAAGCTCCGATCTACCAATGATCCCGAAACGTGGAAGAGACGAGGATAATTCTGAATCACCAAGCGGATCCAATCTGTTTGAACATACAAAGCAGCAGCAACAACATCCACCCAAAAGGTCGAGGCTCATAATGAACAAACCTTCCTCGCTCACCTGCACCAACACCACATCTTCATCGCAGCGCACACCTCCTTCGACACCAGCACCCACGCCTCAATTGGAGATTCCACCCAATGGCTTTCGGATCAACAGCCTCAACATTCACCGGCTGCTCATCACCTGTTTAATGGTCGCTACCAAGTTTACGTCTGATCTTCTCTACTCGAATGCCCGATATGCCATGGTAAACAAAGGAAATGGGGAGAAGGGAGGGCATTGTTGATAACACCATGCACAATGGGAGCGTGCACGTTCTTTGTTCTCTCGTCTTGCAGCGTCTGTATTCTTTGTGTTTCCATCTTTCTCCTGGTTCTTTTGGTCAACTGCTCTGGGTGTACAAGGAAAAGAGCCAATGGTCTAATGAAAAAAACTCGAATTGCTGTTGTATATTTAGGTTGGTGGGCTGAGCCTACCAGAGTTGAATCGCCTCGAATTGGAGTTCTTGTTCACCATTCAGTTCGAGTTGGATGTCAAGGTGGAGGAGCTCCAGAAGGTGGGCAATGCATTGTTGCGATTCAAATATCGACAGGCGACACTTTCTAGTCAGTCGATTCAATCTACTCGGGAACATGCTAGTGGTCAATCGAATCCACAAATTCAGGAACAACAGGATCAGCAGCGGGCTGCTAGTGCTGTTGTATCGACCAGTCATCACAGCAATGTAATGAACACAGCAACGGGAGCAAGTGTCGCTTTACCGAGTCAGCAACAGAATCTAGGACGCTATTCGATTCCCTCACCAACCAGTCCACGGAATGGACTCGAGTCAGTTAGGACAAGTCAGACTGTTACACTTTTGACCTCGCAATCTTCCTCATCATCATCGTCTGCGGGTGCGCCTCCGGTATCAACAATGGCTGCTGCTGCTGCTGCACCTTCCACTAGTGCAGCTAGTGCTTCTAGGACGATGGTGGTTGTTGTCTCTGAATCGTGCTCGCAGCGCCCTCAATTGCTCTCACCTCCAGAGGAGAAGCGCGGGTGGGAAGAGGTTGAGGTCCAGATGATTGAAGCACGAGTTCACGGGGTCCGGGTTGAAGAAGAGGCAGGGGTCTGTCCATCTGCAGTGACAAGCACTTGTTCAAGCACAAGCTCCTCTTAGTCAACATTCCCCTCTCCCCTTTTTCTTCGACTGTTTACATGTACATTTCGTTGTTCTTCCCTTTTGCCACTGTTCCTAACATAGATCCACATGAAATGCCTAGAATGCACTTGTGCTTGTACAATATACCTTTTCTCGCGTCCGAGACCAGGAGCAGGAAACCCAACAGAGCGCAATCTTTGGTGGGCAATCAGTCATGAGCGGATCAGCTCCGATCGTGATCAGTTAAGGGTTCTGGTGAGCAGCCATTTGTTTATGGAGTGAAAATTTTTCCAGAGAATTCTTTCTCTCTTTCACTCGTTCACCCCACTCTCTCTCTCAAAACAAAAGGTATGAAGTACAATCCAGATCCCCTCTTTCCTATGATCAGTTCCCAGGAAGAAAAAGAAGGGGAAAAAAAAGGGAGGAGGCCTCAAGAGTCCCAGCCTGGATGATCACCTTTCAATCAATATTCAAACTAGAGTTTCTGAAAGCAGACGTGTTTATAACGCACAATCTGAGCTCTTGGCACTCTTGTTCTTCTCACTACGACTACATCTTGATCAAGACCCCCCCCTCCCTTTTGGATGATCATTGAATAGCCACCGCGCTCGTTTTTGTTGAACTAACGACGTGTGTCTTGTCCCCTCCCTCCCTCCTTGTTTTGGATGCCATGTTGGTTTAGATTCGCGCTGTGCGCACTGTTCCTTCTTTGATGCGAGGAGGTACTGAATCAGTTTTTGATCAGCCTGGAATCAGTTGAATGGTAAGATCTGGCACTTGTTTTTTTGTCGATTCGATCAGACGGATCAGTTCCCACCCTTCCCCCCCCCCACCCTTCCCCCCCCCCCCACCCATTTCCCCAAGATGGAGCTAGTCAACTAGGATGAGACTTATGCAATCAAAGCTGGAATTACCGCCTGAATCACAGTGTTGATAGATATTGCGCACAACTGAACAAAACATGACAGCTCCCTTTTGAACATGGTCGCTCCTCGTCATCGAGATCCTCCTCCTTTTTCACACTTTATTAACCCTGACGCGATTCGTTTGGACTGGATTTGAAATAGGTTTCTCGCGAGAAAAAAAAACAAAACAAAACAAAAAACACGATGATCAGCCACAGGCAAAATGGTAAGCTTGATTGGTCGATTGACCCACTGGGGGACGGCAAGGGGCGATTTTTTTTGCTTAGAGCTGATGAGCCTTTAATAGGCATGCACTGGGCACTGAAAAAATAACAGATGTGGTCAAGCATAACACGGCGTAGAAAACCGTTGACTGATCGAGGCAACAACATCGCTCCTCCCCTCCCCCTCATCCCTTGCTTTCTTTGAGGTTGACGTACCTTTTTTGGGGGTGTGGGATGGTTTTTTGAGAATGGATTTACAAATGGTTCTAACCAATGTCCTTCATTGTACAGGTCTTCTATAGATCCGATCCGCATGGGGTTCAAATATAGCATGAAGACTCTCTCTCTTCTCCAACTGGTAAGCAAATTTGAGACTTGATTTCCCCACACCCTCCAGGTTCAACTTGGGCTTTTTTTTTGTATTGAAAGTGATGATCCTCCTTAGATGACGAGTCTGAATGTTTTGACATTGAGCGGTTTTCGCGACGTGTCTGTTCATGTAGAGACTTTATTTCAATACCATTCATGCATTTCTGATTCTTTACACCAGTTCTTCATTGGAACATCCTTTCGATTTGTTCAAACTTGGTTTCTAACTCATTGTTTTTTTCAATGGATCTGTTTATCAGTAGGGATGTTCTTATCGTTGGACCATCCTCACACTCGATGGATTCGGATCGACATCGACTGTCAACCAGTAGGGATGTTTGACGATCCCCGCACGTGATGGATTCGGATCGACTTCAAGGTAATCAATTGATGGAACGCAATGACTTGACATGTCCTTCCGTTTCCCCTCCCCCCTTCCCCTCTCTCCTCGCCCAACGTTGGAGACGAGAAGCTAGTATTCCATCTGCATGAGATGACATTTCAAATTAAAAAGACAAGCATATGTCTGACTGAAGATGACACCATTGACCGACTGATGCAACCCACAATACAGCTTACTCGAATGGCAAGGGGAGGAGGAGGAGGACAAGGAAGAGGATGTGATGACAGCACAATTGCTGCTCAAAAGAACACTACAGTTGACATGTTAGGCTAACCATGAATCGATTCGTTTTATGGATCTAACCAATAGGACGCGACAAGAGGGAGCTTCGTTTTGTGAACGTCTACAGGTTTCTCAACTCGGAAAAGTGATAACAAAAGGTATGGTATGAACTTCATTCTCCATAAGCTTCTGGCTCCTGCAACCATTCTTCCCCTCCTCCACCTCCGTCCTTCCTTTTCTCTTTCCGGCTCAACAATGATGATTTTTCTTATCACGACGGTCAACTTAGCACATTTTTGTGCATTGATTATAACGGCTGTGACAGGCCACTTTTTTCTGATTCTTTTTCTTTTTGCCCTAAAAACGCAAAGAAGGAGTTGGGATCATGAAAAGAAGACGGAGGAAGAGGGGAAAGGGGGGAAAAGAAAGAATGAACGCTCGTTTTATTTTTCAAAACAAGTCGATCATGTCAACTCACAAATCAAGTGTTGATCTGTTTTCTTCTTCCTTTAGGTAACCGTGGGGTCATGGCGTGTTGTGTAATTGTGCTTTGCTTGTTCTAGTTTCTTGTCCATCTTGTCCAGTTCAAATAAAGTGAAGGAAAAAAAAAAAGTGTTCCTCAAGCTCCAGGATTAGTGATCAATCTCCAACCTTTTTTTTCTTGTTCTGTTGTTCTGTTGTGTCGTTGTGTCGTTCTTTTTTTTGCTCTGTCGTTGTCCTACAGTGTCTCCTGAACTCCAAAGGATGATCGATCACCAAGGCCATCAGTCCGTTTTTTTTTGCTCCGTGATATTGATGAAGATCTGTCGTCCTGATCTGCGAGAAAGAGGAGGAGGAGGAAGAGGGCGCCGTGAGCCATTCGAATGTCGGAAACAGAACCAGCTTTATTACAGAATATGTTGGATGGTTGACAATGAGAAAAAGAAAAAAACTTGTGAGAAGGGAGGTGGGGATTTGCAACTGGGTGATATGGGTCCTTTTGGCGAAAGAGAGGGTCGTTCACAGGCCAAAAAAAAAAAAGATGTCAAAGAAATGTCCGTGTTTTTCCCCTCCTGATTGTCTGTGCAAATGCTGGATGCTGCGCTGTAAACTGTAAACTGTGCTTTTTTTGCTGTGTGCCCCTTTGTTGCATTTCCCGCAATCCAAAAGTCTGAGTGGTTGAATCCAAAAAAAGTGTGGTTCTCCCAAAAGCCCCAATCTTCTTTTTTTCTTGTCATGGCAGTGGCATTGTGATCTTTAGCACGTCGTCTATTCGAGAATGCAAAAAAAGAGTGATTTGAGTTAGGGCCAAATAACGAATTGGATGTCCGGTAAAAGTACTGCAGGCAAAAAAAACAACATGCATGCAACCACTTTTGGTAGATGCGGTCCCCCTCTCCTCCTCTGCCCTTGAAATTAGGCACACACTTACGACGATGCTTGACGGCGTACAGGAAATAGGCCACAGAATCCACTTCCCTAGCATTCAGACTGTTCCAATGCTTGGTTGCCACCGCCACAAGATCGTCATGTGCTCTCGACTTTGGCTTTAGTCTGTTCAAGCGACAATACCGGCGTAGTGCTGCCACATCCATGTCAGCAAAGTCGATCTGAATGAGAGGATGTTGATCAAGAATCCGAAACCCCCCCATCGATAACGCAACCATCCCAAACAACGACAAGAGGACCGGGCGGAGAGAAAAGAGCCAAAAAAAAAAAAAAAAAAAAAAAAAAAAAGACAAAGGAGTGTGTGAATTATTAGGTCGCGTATCGAGAACCATTTTTTTTTCGTTTTTTGGAATAAAACTCCCTCGCCCCACTACCCATACAAGACTGGCAAGTTTTTCTGCCTTACAGTGATAAGTGGACCTTCAGCTTTCCGCTTGGTACCAAATCCGCTTTGTCCAGTTGTAGAAGTCGACCCTTTTTCAGCACCGTGTCCTATTCCAGACGAGGAACGATCGTTCCCTGGTCCTGACCCATTCCGTTCCGACAGGGAGGCACCGTTACTGTGTCCATGACCTCTTTCCGAGTTGCCTTGTCGATCATTCAAGTTGTTTGCTTTGCCTCCGGACGAGGAGGACGCTTGACCCGTTTCCGTGGTCTTTTGCTTTGGTGCCATATGCCTTGTTTGAGAGAAAAAAAAAAAAGAAAGAGAGGAAAAAAGGGTGGGAAGGTTTGGGGTGGGTGGAGGTGGGGTGGAAGGGGGTTAAGAAGGGTGTGTGGGAGAGGAGGTTGGTGGAAGCAAAGCACGTGGGGAGTTGCAGGACGATGAAAAGAAAAAAGGTGTGCGAGTGAGAGAAGAAGGTGTGATGAAACTGGCGGGATCGCACTTTTCAGAAAAAGAGCGCGACCAGGAAAGAGGTCACACTCAGAATGGATCGACTCTGCGAAAAAAAAAAAGGGAACTGACGACGCTCACTCATCCTGTCATGGACACGGACAGCCACCCTTCCCGCGATCAGCAGCACCGTCCTCCTGTCCTCCTCCAACAGGACGACAATGACCACAACCTCGACCACCGCCACCAGGGCCACTCCCACCATAGGAGACAGTCGTCCGATCTCCACCCCTTCAGTCTTGGTCCTTCACAGGAGGTTCCCGCACCACGACACCATGGACGCTCCCTGGACCATGGTATGAACCAACAGTACAACGATGAACTCCTTGACCAATTTTACTCTGGTGAAGGAGGAAAACGCGCAAGTGGAGCTCTTCTAGAGGACGAACTACTACTACTGCTACAACAACAACAACAGCAGCCAGTTCATGTCCATTCACAGCCCTGTCAAGACTCGTGTCCTGTTCAGGACATTTACACCGAGACGAGTTACTGGCGTTTCACCAAAGGCGCTCGCACGTATGCTGGAACATTGTGTTGTCCTTGTCGCGTTGTGAGTGTTTTTCTTCCATCCAGGTACAAATGAACTCATCGCATCCCACATTCGTCCTCTTATTTTCTGCTTTTTTAGAAATCTCTATGGACTTGTTGTGCTCAAGGAGCTGGAAAACGCGTCGCCTTGTTTGCGCTCGGTAGACGACGAATATGATTCGATTCGTAGTGCCAATGGAGGTAATAAGACCAGGGCCAGTATATTCACAAGAAACGGTGACATTGCGTACAATGACCTCCTGGCAAGATACGTCCTCGTTGCTGCAGGACCGACCATCCGATGCTTCATGGGAATTCAGGAATCATTCGAGTTTACAATTGTCACAGGAGGACCCTCAGCAACTGCGACAGCGGCAGGTATGGATCCGTCAACAGGAATCAGTACAGCAGCATCCTCTGTTGGAGCGCCAGTCTCAACAGCAGCACCGTCAGGAACTGGAGTCATGGATGGGGGTGCCACCAGTGCTACAGGATCTACCACCACCACCACAAGTACGACTGCAGCAGCTGCTACAAATGTATCAGTACCGGTGCAAGGACCAAACCAAGAGATTGTTTCCATGGACGCTTTTGTGCGCAAGGATGAACGTGGATGTCAATTGGTTGTTGTGGTATCCATCGCGAAGGTGAGCTGCAATCAAAAAAAAAGAAAAATCACGTCGTCGTGACTCTTGCCAGAAAAGCAAAAGATGGATATTCCTATAACTCAACTTGAGAGCATGTCTCTGTCATCCTCGTTCCTTTCTTCGTTCATCGCATCGCAGGCTGAGGATCCCCCACAGTTCGAGCTTCGTTTCTATGGCTCCAATACTTTCGGTGAGAGTATTCGGGATCTGCTGCTCCAATTGCCAGGTAACGCGTCCATGGTTAGGGTCGAACGTTGTTTAACAGTCTAACAAAAAGTAACTACCGTTACTTATATGTATTTCTGGCTCTTCTCCTTTCTCTACTTCTTTATCCCTGATAGCCACGAAAGATATCCAGTCAATTCCACTCTCTTGGGCCCCGACAAAGATCATTCATGCACCCGTAGAAGATGACCCGTTTGATATGGCGGTTCTGGTGGCGGGGAGCGATAGCTGTGTTCATTTCTTTGCACAGGACATTCTATCCATGATCTCACCAGGGGACCGGTTGTTTGATGAGCGATCAATCGACACTCACTTTTCCGCTCTGACTTCGTTTTCTCATTGCGAGTACTGGTAAGAGGACATTAAGGAGTAGGAAAAGATTGGAAATGTCTTTTTGTATTTCATTACACCATTGGTGCTTACCACCTCTCTGTATCGAATGCATGCGGAAAATAGCGTGCTGAGCTTGGCGGTCAAGGATTATCTGACGTGCAGGATTGTAGCTGCAGGAACACAGAGCGGGACACTGAATGTTGGGATCATCCCAAGAGACCCCAAAACATTGAGATTGAACCATCTCCAAGCCAAGAATCATACTGTCGTCCTATTCGCTCCAATCACAACTCTTGCTATCTTTACAACTCGTATCCAGCCTACCAGAAGAGAGTGAAAGGAGGAGCGAGGGGAAATGTGCGGCAACCCAGTACGAACGAGGATCAGGATCAAACAGTCTACCAATATGAACCTGAACAAGTTGCAGTTGCAGAAAAACGAATCAGGATGGAGCATGACCACGGTGAAGGAGAGCATGGCCTACATGATGAACGACAGGACGACGGTATCGACTACAATGACCAGATACAAGAAGCAGTGGCGATTCATCTGTTGGTCACTTGTGCAATCGAGCAGGCATGGGTCTACAGGTACACTTACACCCACGCTCAGTGTCAAGATGTTTGTGATATGTACATGCTTCAATGTTGAGCTGTGCTGGTAAGAGGAAAATTGGTCTAACGGACAACACCGTTTGTTGTTGTTTCTTTGCGTAACACAAGTGATGTCATCAAGCATGGACTTGGTCGGCGGTCAGACCTTGCAGAATGCTCGTACCACGACAGCATTCTGGCGGCCATGTCATGGATGCAGATTGGAATGGACGCAATGAGATCATGGTTGGGACCTATGGACGACAACTCATGGTGTTCAAGGAACTACACCAGATCAGGGACCGTATTCTTCCACTACAGAGTCGGAAATGACTCCTAACACTGTCTCTTTATCGGGAAGGCAGCAGCAACAGCAACAGCAACAACAACAACAACAACAACAACAACAACAACAACAACAACAACAACAACAACAACAACAGCAGCAGCAGCCGCAACATCAGCAACAACACATGTACCATTCAGCTCCTCCTCCTCGACTACGTCGTCAAAACTCGCATCAACCTTCATTTGGAAATTCACCAGGGAACCCAACTCTGACTCTTCACACTCCTACACCATCACCACTTCATCCTCCTCCTCCTCCTCTCCCTGCTCCCCTTTCTCCTCGCTACAATGGGGGATGACCTGGAATCGTCGTTTCGCAACACCTGTGTACGGAATCTCATCAGCCGATTTGAACAATGATGGCCTAGAGGAGCTCGTGATCACAACCATGAATGGTGTATCGATTTTCTTGCCGGATCCACGGACTGCAAAGCGGCGATTGGCACAAGCAGTTGATCGAATGCGAGAGATTGAAGAGATGCGGGTGATCCTAGAAAGGCTCCGGGAATCGAATAGAGAGCTTTCTGAAGCAGCGGCAGCGGCTCAGCGTTCAAAGGAACAGGCAGAGGAAGAAGAGGAAAGGAAGCGTTTGGAGAGAGAGAGGAACGAAGCAGAGGAGAAGGAGAAGAGGAAGGAGGAGGAGGAGGAGAAGGAGAAGGAGAAGGAGAAAAGGAAGGATGAAGGATGCCAGCAAAGGGAGACTGAAGAACTGCCAGAGGCTGCAGGTACAGGGACAGTCGAGATGGAAACAGATGACTCACTACCAACAAGACAACAAAGTGAGGCTGACACGGCACACGATGCGAAAACGGAAGCAGAACATGATCGGAGGAGATTAACAGAGAAGCAGGAGGAGCATGAACAGAAGACTCAAGGACAAGGTGAGGTAGACGACGCAAGCCATCCCACCGCGTCGGGAGGAGAAACCGAGGACACATTGGAGAGCACAGAGGGCAACACCAGAGGATCGAGCGTCAGAGTCTGCTGACGCGCATACCACGGAAGAGCAACATGACAATACGCAGCCAGCTGAAGCAACGAGTGAGCAGACAATGGATCAAGTTGAACAGACCAACGACACTCTGGATCAGCGATCTGAATGAGACGCATTCAATGTAGCAGTAGAGATTCCATTGGCATTAGGATAGAGGAAGACGCTGTAGTGGCCTTTTAAAAGTCTAGCAACAGTTGGAGCGACTCACATGTGGAGAGGGGACGTGAGATCAGCAAAGGAGCGAAGGTATGAGAGAAAGGAAGCAAGAGTAGGAGGCTGCAGATTTGCCTAGTTTTTGGATGTGAAGCCCTTGGCCTGCCCAAACGTTGATCACCATCGAATATCGAGCCTCTGGAGTCCAAATCATTCATGACAAGCCCACTGTCCCATGCGGTTACATTCAACTTCGTTCTATTCGTGCTCCCAGCCTTTTTTTTTTTTTTTTTTTTTTTCTTGGAGACTTGCAGCGGGTGGATAGATTGGTCCATGCAGGGTTTATCAGTTGTCGAGTGAGGCATCCGGTCCCCTCTCCATCCACATATCACAGCTCGATCCTGCCAATTCAACCTGGGTGTTGGCCAGTCGCGAGTCGACAAGTGCTGGATGCTAAAACGGAATCACCTGTGTCGAAAAACATACATTTACCCATTACCGAACAACGACCAGGTGGAGCTGGCCATTGTCAGCTCGGTGATGGTTAGAGGCGAGTGCGTATCAAGGTTGCAGAAGCCATGGTGCTGGCTCCTTGTGGCTGGTTGGCTGGGAGAATTCCAGGGCAGAGTGATGCAGGTAAAAATTATCCGCATCGTCACACAAATCAAGGGCTCTACTCAAAAAGCCGATGTGTCCTCCTTTGCTTCGCCTCTCTTTCCTTCTCACTTCACTCGTTCTCTGCCCACCCACCAACCACACTCACTCTCGTACGCACGGCTCACACAGACACATACTCTTGTTTTCGCACACATTCTTACCTTTCTGCCAGATACTAGCAGGCACTCGGCATCAGAGTTGCAGCCTGGTAAGGTTCAACAACTGCACTGCACTCTGTATTGATCCACCAAAGAATGGTCCACATCAGAACACAAGAGACGATGCAAATGGACTATGGATGACTCGCAAACCGTCAATAGGTGGCACTCTCTCATACAGAACGACACTCGATCATCATATCTCAGCAAGCATAGGTGTCACTACCAGGGAACACGGACTGTGGCAAGACTCATCTAGTCTTTCAAAAAAGTCACCAAGCAAATACCAAAAGTATGAAGTTTCGCTTTATATCATGAAAGTGTTTATGGATGTGGCTGTCTCCATTCGAGTTCAGTGATTGCTAACGGCCTCCCCATCTACCTACAGGGTACCATTACAAGCGAACAAAGAGACAACCAAACTCACCAACCCATTTTGAAACATTCGTTACCTTCGCAAGGTATGTTCATGCACATCGCAAGCCTACTGTCAATCAATACACTGCCCAATGTTCGACAAGGTTGTTCTGACCCTTGTCTCCATCATGTCATAACAGGAAAGAATCATGGGATTCAGCAAAATTGTACCATCAACACTCGGCTTACTTTCGCCACAGCAGGCATTGAATCTCGCCAACGTGTATCTGGAGAATGCCAATAACTCAGACGATGGCGACATTGCCTTGGTGCTCTGTCATGATACCGAGGTATCGCTTTACCAAGCGGAAAAAAACGCGCCAGAAGAATCAAACTGTGATTGACGGAATCGTTACGGCCTACGTCGGCCTCGGGAAACAGCTGGAGACATGTGGCCATAACAGTGAGGCTCAAGCCATCTACAAGAAGGCAGAGAAACTAGGGTAAGTGAGAAGGCCGCCGGCCTTCATTGGTCGTATCAACAAAGTTCCCCACTTGGACACAAGGGAGAAGGGCGCAAGAGTCTTCCATCTCACTCGCATGCATTGCACTCTTGTACTCCTGTGTGACAAACACGAAGATGGAATCCTCAGGATCCAGGTCTACCCATCAAGTCCTCTCGTCCCAGCAGCATCATTCAGTCACTCAAGGGAAAATCGGATTCTGCTGGAGGTGCTCAGAGCTCTGGTACCTTGCACCACTTCCATCTGGCCAAGCAGAATCAGCGTCGCAGCATCGCCACAGTCCCCGCACACATCTTTGCGAAGAACGTGCGTCCGCCTGCTATCGAGTTCAAACTTCCAGAGTCAGATGAGCGTCTCAATAGCACTCCTCAACTGGTCTGTTGCCTGGGCCTTTGCAGCTTTCTCATTCATCTGAGGACATAATAGGACCAGCTGCACGCAAGTGGTTGCAAGTTATGAGAAGGACACTGACGAGCAAGATCGACTTAACACGATGGCTATGGATGTGATCAGAGCATACAAGAGGGATGAGCTCAAGGACGCCAAAGTCGTTTCGGAGGTCGTGTGCCTGGCGCCTGTCCTCAACAAGAAGACTTTCAATGATCTACTCGGAGAGTTCTACTCGGGGATCGATCATTCCGACTTGCTGAATTTTGACCAACTCGATGGACTTGCTCAATTGATACGAGACGCTGACACTGGCCATCTGAGCGCCGACGATCTCGTCAAGATACTGGGACTCCTTAGCACTCGACTACGAGATACTCACCAGCAGTCCGAGGACCACATGCACCAATTGACTCTGGCAGTATCGCACGTCTTGGATGCGATGGCCGATGCCAATGTCCAGGGATTGGACAGAGTGAAGCTGCACGAGCCTCTCTCCGAGTTCCTCGGCGGATTGAAGGATAGCTCCGACCCTTACTTGGTCTATGCCTACGCCTACCAGGCTCTCCTGTGTGTCCCAGATAACGAATCAACATGGCAGGCAGCCATGCGACGCACGGGCAAGGTCTTCCGGGGTGTTTCAGGACTGGTGAGCGCCGTGAAGGGTTTGGATCTGAACAAGTTCATCGAAGGACTGGAGGAAGTTCAGAAAGGATTCGCTGGAACATCAAAGGTTGTTGAACTCGTCGCAGCTGCGTACAAGGATGCAACTTCTCTGGCGCGGGAGTGGAAAAGGCTTCTTCGACTGCCTGAAGGAGGATTCAGTTTTGATCGCAAGCGCCGACTGGTATGCGGCACTTAGAGGAGCTGATACATTGATTCGAGACGGGGAGCTCGCCTCGTTCAGGATACTCGTCTGTGAGTCACCTTGTCGACTGGATCCAGCCTTCCAGTGGGGAGTGTGCCAACGCCTAGGTGAGATTGCAGTTAATCCCTCGTGGGATGCGGACATTCGTCGGAGCGCAATCGCGTTCCTAGGAGAGATATACAAGAACGACGCCATGTGGGGTCAAACAAGCGAGTGTCAAGCAGTGGATCCTCAACATTCTCATGCAATTGTCTACATCGTCAGGGGCTGGCGCACAATGTATGTGAGATTGTAATATGACAGATGCTCCATATCGTTTGAGATCTCTTCAATGAACTAACAGAGTGTCATCATCTTGCTACCAATCTAGTGCATGCTACAGTCGCAGAAACCACACTGCAAGAATTGCAATCAGATGGAGACGGTCAAGAAGCAGGCGCTATATGGATTGTGCCGAGAGAATGGCCCCATCTCCTATCCATTGAGGGTCGCTGTATCTGAGGTGACATCTCCATCGTTGCTCGATCGTGTACAGAACAGGCCAGATGTCGAAGGCAACCTCCGTCCTGTTGAGGAAGCAACGTACAAAGAGCGAGGCAATGTCGTGTATATCCAACCTCAAGCCAAGGCTGGCCTACAAGCTGGTGATGGTGAACGTTTCCCATTGATGGAGAAAGTCAAGGAATTCTTGGAAAGTGATCGAAAGGTCTTTCTACTACTTGGTGACTCTGGTTCAGGAAAATCGACATTCAATCGGGAACTCGAGTTCGACTTGTGGCAGTCGTACAAAGAGCATTGACCCAATCCCCCTCCACATCAACTTGCCTGCCATCGACAAGCCTGAACATGACATGATCGCTAAACAGCTACGCAAATTCGAGTTCACAGAGCCTCAGATCCGAGAGATGTAAATACTACCGCAAGTTCATCTTGATCTGCGATGGATATGATGAGAGTCAACAAACACACAATCTGTACATGAGCAACCGACTGAATCAGCCAGGAGAGTGGGACGCTCGAATGGTGATCAGCTGTCGTAGCGAGTACGTTTGGGACAGATTATCGGGATCGATTCCAGCCAGGAGACCGTAACCAGCAGTCGGATTCATCACCACTTCAAGAAGCGGTCATCACGCCGTTTTCACACGACCAGGTTCAAGCGTACATCAAGCAGTACGTGTCTGTACATCAGCCTCTGTGGCAGACAGAAAACTACAAGCAAGCACTTGAGCCTCATCCCAAGTCTGAAAGAGCTGGTCAGGAACCCGTTCTTGATGACACTGTCATTGGAGGTACTACCGCGCATGGTGGATCCAGGACAACACCTCTCGACTACTCGAGTCACCAGAATGGGATTATATGACCATTTCATCGATCAGTGGTTCGAACGTAGCAAGAAACGCCTTCGAGAGAAGGACTTGAGTCCGCAATCAAGAGCAGTGTTTGAAAACCTGAGCAATGAGGGATTCACACAGAATGGTACTGATTTCCTGAAGAAGTTGGCCATGGCGATCTACGAAAATCAAGACGGCCATCCAGTGGTCAAGTATTCGCGCGCCAAGGATGAAGGATCATGGAAAGCCGAATTCTTTTGTCGAGAAGAAGAGAAGCAACTCTTGCGGGAGGCATGTCCTTTGACAAGGAGTGGCACCAGTACCGGTTTATCCATCGATCACTCCTAGAGTATGGGCTGGCACTCGCAGTGTTTGATCCACAAGACTGGAAGGAGGTTGCTGCTCCTGAGTTGACCTTGACACGCCGAGGAAGCACGAGCTCCACTCTGAGTTTTGAAATCTTTGCTACAGGAAGAAGGTGGCTACCCAGTGTTGAACAGGAACCCAATCTCAACTCGCCCTTGGTATCGAGAAGGTTCGTGAACGACCAATCTCTCCTCCAGTTTCTGGAAGAGCGAGTTCAACAGGAGTCGTTATTCAAACAGCAACTATTCACATTCATCGAACACTCGAAGACGGACAAGAAAATGGCGTACAGCAGCTGCCAATGCAATCACGATACTGGTTCGAGCGGGTGTGCAATTCATCGGTTCCGACTTCCAAGGCATTCGTATCCCTGGTGCTGATCTCAGTTATGGTGTGTTCGATTCAGTACAGTTGCAAGAAGCGGATTTGAGGAAAGTCAACCTCCGAGGCGTTTGGTTGCGGCAGACGGATCTAAGCAGAGCACAGATGACAGGCGTGCAGTTTTGGCGAGCTACCACATCTCACCCAGGACCATGCGGTGCGCTCGTGCACGTACTCTCCGGATGGGAGGTTCTTCGCAGCCGGTTTGTGGAATGGCGATATCAATGTGTACACGACGCCAACCTGGAAAGAACCCTGACACTGAGCGGCCATAGCAATATCGTTCGACGCGTTGCATATTCTCCGAAAGGCGATCAGATTGCTTCTGCCAGTACAGACAATACGGTGCGACTGTGGGACATGGACACAGGAGAGTGTCGACACATCTTGGCAGGCCATACCCTTTGATGTTTATGGCGTCGCGTTTCATCTCAAGGCCAGCTCGCCTCTGGTGGTCATGAAGGGACAGTGCGGACTATGGGATGTATCCACTGGACACTTGCCGTCAAACGTTATCTGGCCATGCAAGGAGGTGGTTATGTGTCGTCTATTCACCGGATGGTCATCAGATCGTTTCTTGTAGTGCGGACTACACGATACGGCTGTGGAATCCTGAGACCGGGATTTGCACTCTTATCCTATCTGACCACAGCAACAATGTTTGGGATGGTCGCATACGTCGCCTCGAGGGAATCAAATCGCATCTGCCAGCGAGGATGCAACAGTTCGACTATGGGATGCGGAAACAGGAATCTGTCGCCACATCTTAACAGGACATGGCAACGCCGTTATTTGCGTTGCATATTCTCCGAATGGTGGTCAAGTTGTCTCAGGAGGCATGGATGAAACTGTACGGCTATTGGAGGTTTGAAACTGGAGCTTGTCGCCATACTTTGACCGGACATGGCAGTTCTGTTTTCAGTGGTCGCATATTCGCCGAAGGGCGATCAGGTCGCCTCTGGCAGTTTCGACAAGATCGTGCGACTGTGGGATGTCTCAGCCGGAGCATCCCGCTTCGTCTCAAGTGGTCACAGTGCGAAGGTTTATTGCATCAAGCATTCGCCTACAGGAGAACAGATCGCCTCTTGCAGTGCGGACTTCACGATACGGCTATGGGATGCGGAATCAGGAACTTGTCGCCGGATATTAAGAGGTCCATAGTGACACGGTTTTCAGCGTCGCGTATTCACTACAAGGAGATCTGATCGCCTCTTGTGGTGACAGATCCGTACGACTGTGGGATGTGGAATCAGGAGTATCTCGACACACATTAAACCGGTCATAGCGACTTGGTTTATTGCGTGGCGTACTCTCCTCAAGGACATGTGATTGCCTCTGCCAGCTTCGACAAGACAGTGAGGGTATGGGATGTGGCAAATGGAGATTGCAGCGGGACCCTACACGGTCATACTGATGGAATAACTAGCGTCGCGTATTCACCTGATGGGAACCTGATCGCCTCTGGTAGTAAGGACACTTCTGTACGGCTCTGGGACGCTGGAACCCTGGCGTGTCGCCAAACACTACAAGGTCATAGAAACTGGGTTTGGAGCGTGGTATTTTCACCTAATGGATACCAGCTTGCATCTGCCAGTAACGACTCTACAGTGAGGCTATGGGAAGTGAAAACAGGAGATTGCAATCTGACGTTGACTGGTCATAGTTTGTGCGTCTTCTGTGTCGCATATTCGTCAAAAGGGGATCTACTCGCCTCTGGCAGCGTGGACAAGACAGTAAGGCTCTGGGATGTTGCATCGGGTCAATGTCGAGCAGTGATAGAGAACTTTCAGGGCAACGTCAGAGGAATCAGCTGGAGAGCTACTTTGGACGCCAACTACCTGGTCACTGGTTCCCAAGATGCATCGGTTCTCATGTGGAAGGTTGTCGAAGAAGCGGATCAGTGCCATGTGAGCCTGGAATGGAGTGCCACGAGTGGCGCACTCATCGTGACAGGAGCATCCATGCAAGATGTACGTGGATTGACACAACTCAACAAGCAGTTACTGAAGCAGCGTGGTGCCATTGGTGAGCCAGAGTACCTGTTACGGCGAGTCAAGCAAGAAATTGATCACCATGGCATCAGTGGTGTCCAAAACTCAAGCAGCCGTTGGACGCGATAGATTCTTCGTTCGGTCGCTATTCCTCCAGTCGAGCAATCTGAACAGTTGGAACAATCGATTGAACCCGTGTAACACACTTGGGTGGAGACCTAATGCATTGAAAGCGACATGGTAGTGGTACCAATAAAGAGGATCATCACAAGTGACATCTAACACTGAGTATAGTTGTCGTTCCTTCTTGAATCCCATCCTACATTGCGCATCAATTGGTTTATTGGTGTGAGAGTTGTACGGTCTAATGTCATGCTGTCATTGTTTGCTGTTCGATCCTCATTGCTCATACTTGTCCATGTAGGAAAGCTCGAGTGGTGATTTTGGGATCCAAGAACGCCAACCAAAATCTGAATGGGTCGTGGGTAAACAGCATTGAGGTTAGCTTCCAAAATGTCCCAAAAAGGATCGTCGAGGTCTGCATCCACAAAAAACAATTGTGAGTGGGTTTGGGGAAGTGAGTTCCAGCTTGCTCTTGATGGATCCCACCTTTGCACTTGGACAACAGTCTTGTTTATTCTCTCAAAGACTTGGTTGACTGCAAAAATGATGGTTGGCGAATGATAGAAAGATGCACGAATTTCTTTCTGCATGGTCGGGTGTTGATTTGTATTTATTTTTTTTCAGTCCTGTCCATGTCGACCATGGATGCAGAGTGCTGTCGGATCACCTCGAGACATGTTCAAGAGCGGTGATGGTGGTAGGAGGACATCAATGGCTGTGATAGCGACCGAGAAGATCTAGGACACTGTTGACCGCCTCAATCCAGAGCACAGTAGGCTTGCATTGACAATTGCCTCTCAGGTGCGAGTGGGTGACATATCCTTGTGCTTTCTGTAAATTGCATTCCCCCAAACGGGTGAATCCAAAGAGGGTGGCAGCATGTTGTGGTGGTTTGTAGAAGGTCCCAATGTTTACAAAATCCTTGTCTAGAGGTCATCACCCTTGACGTTGAGCAAAACTCTTTCTTGTCCAACTCGTTTGATCCTGGTTCCTGTCAAGAGCAAATGTGATTAAAGAGTGTCCTGTTAGGAGGGGGGGTCACCACTGTTGGGTAGGAGGGGTAGCAGCCTGTTTACACATGTCCCTCTTGAGTAGAAAGAGAATCTTGTGAGTCGACATGTCCTTGGACGGGTTTGCAATGCTGTACTTGTTGAACCAGGCACAAACCAATCCAGGTGAGACTTTATGTTCACCTACTGTGAGGCGTCCAGCTATGCAAAGTCGACCTTCCAGGCTTGTTGTAGGCTGTGCTCGATAGGCGTCGTAGTTGTTGCACGATGTTCGAGTCGTGCGAGCTGGTGATGAATGATAAGGGTTGATCGTCTGTTTTGCACCTGTTTGCACCTGTCAAAACAGCCAAACAGCGTGACCGCCTCCATCACGCAACTTTCTTTTTTTTTTTTTTGCTCTCACAAGAACCACCTTTACCCTCTTTTCCTCCTATCCTCCTCCAGGATGACAATGATCACTCCACCATCGACCAGGGCCACTCTCACCACAGCAGACAGTCCTCCGTTTTCCACCCGTTTAGTCTTGGTTCTCTTCACAGGAGGTGCCCGCACCACGGCACCATGGACGGCACCCTTCCCACCGCCTGGGTCATGGTAAGAGCCCACGAGTACAACGACGAACTCTTTAGCCACTTTAGAGGACGAACTACAACAGCAGCAGCCAGTTCATGTGCATTCACAGGCCTGTCAAGACTCGTATCCTGTACCGGCCGAGACCAGGTGCTTCAGCCAAAGGCGCTCGCACGTATGTTGGAGCAACAGTGTGTTCTCTACCATTTTGTTGTCCTTCTTTCCAGGCAACATGAAGAAACCAACATGTCGTCTTTTTTTTATTTTTTATTTTTGGCGTTTAGGGAATCCCTTTGACTCATTGTGCTCAAGGAGCCTGGAAAACGTGTCGCCTTGTTTTGCTCTCCGGTAGTCGACGAACATGATTCGACCCATAGTACAGCTGCTACGTTTACATTCAATGGCTTCAATGAAAGCAATAACATCAGGCCCAGTCTATTCACAAGAAACGGCGACATTGTCGTACAAACGACTTGCCGGCAAGATACGTTCTCGTCGCTGCATGACTGACTCATCCGATGTTTTCAGGAATCATTCGAGTTTACAATCAGTACAGGAGGACCCTCAGCAATCCAAACAAGAGATTTGTCTCCATGGACGCTTTTGTGCGCAAAGATGAACGCGGATGTCATTGGTTGTTGTGGTATCCATCGTGAAGGCGAGCTGCAAGCAAAAAGGAAAAAAAAAAAAAAAAAAAAAAAAAAAAAAAAAAAAAAGTCATGTCGTCGTGTCTCTTGCCAGAAAAGCAAAAAGACGGATGTTCCTGTAACTCAACTTGAGAGCATGTCCTCTGTCATCCTCGTTCCTTCCTCGCCCATCGCATCACAGGCTGAGGATCTCCCCCCCCCCCCCCCCCCACACACAAACAGTCCGAACCTCGTTTCTATGGGAGAAAGAGAGAAACGGTGTCCCAGCACAAACACCAACTTTGGATCAGGATACAGAAAAAATAGCTCATTGAATACTTACCCAGTAGCTGAAGAACATAGACGACTTGATCCTTCTTAAAGCTTCCAATGGTCGCCTTGACACCTGCGAACGATGTCAATCCTTGGATTTGTCGGTGTGCTCCATCAAATGAAATCTGGTTCGAGCCTTCCTAATTGGGATCATTAGGCAGAACAAAGGTGCAAACGAATCCTTCAAGAGAGTGTATTGCTCCCATCCGATTTTCAATCCCAGGACAATAGAAGAAACTGGGATGGCTGGATCCTTGGGAAGCGATCACCTCAGAGATACCGACTGCGGCGATGGTTTGGTTCAGATGGGGAGAAGTCTTGGATCTTGGTTCTCAAAGGCCAACGGAAATCTGGGGAAACGGGTGTCGAGTCAAATGTGTTGTGGCTGGCCCAAAACAAAAAATGAGCCAAATTTTGTCCTCACTGCAGGAGCCAACTTTGTTGTCAGGCCTCCAAATAAAAAAAACAAGAATGTTGTTTGCAATTGTCTCCACAGCCACCAATAAAGTTGGCCCATGCCTCGTCTAGTCTAGTCTTTTTGCTCTTTAGATCTTCCCGATGGGCTTCTCACGTTCATGCAGTGCCTCACTCCTCACTCCTCACTCCTCACTCCACCTTTTTTTTTTTTTTTTTTGGACAAGAGTCAGTTACAGTGTCGTCGTCTTCTTTTTCCATCCGCTCATTTCATTTCTGGAAATGGCGTCCGGGGTCCCATCTTCATGAACTACATATGACGACAGAAAATGACAAGCAGATAATAGGTATTTTACATTTATTCTTTTGGGGGAAAAAAAAGTGGGTAAATAATTCTAAGTAAAAAAAAAAGGGCAAGAACCACTCATGCCGGTCCATCGTTCGTTCGTTTGTTCGTTCGTTCGTTCACCTCCTAATGATTATCGTTATTGGTATCCGGAATAATAAAGAGTAAGAATGATATTCCAAGAGATGTCTGTGTTAGAAATCCCACTCTTTTATTTTTTACAGTGGAGACCTTGATACGCTCCTCATGTTGTGGGGACCAATTGCGGCGGTCTGGTATGAGACTGAGTGTCAGCGTATTCAACCCTCGATCGTGGTTTCCACGGATTGCAACGGTGTTCCCATGTTAGATTGACCACCAGCCGTGGCTGCAATCATGGAGGGAGAACCTGTTCCTTGGCTGTAGGCAGCATTGTTGCTTTGGACGGGAAGCACGAATTGGCTCTGATACAGTTCTTCAGGGAGGTAGTATCCTTGCTGTTGGGGTGCATAGTATGCCTGCTGTTGCTGCTGTGGCTGCTGCTGTGGGTGATGTTGGTTTGGATAGTACCCTTGCTGTTGTAGGTATGGATAATATTCCTTGTGGTCCCAGCTTGTTTTTGTCGACGCTGGGCATAGTAAGGGGTCATATTGGTCGTTCTGGTCTGGGTGGCCACCACCTTTTCCTCCTCTTCCAATGCTACTAGCTACGAGAGCAGCAGCAGCAGTAGTAGCAGTAGTAGTTCCTTTTCCGGATCCACCACCACCTTTCTCCAAGAATTCAGGGCTTCTCTTGCGTGCCTCACTCTTCTTCTTGAATCGCGTCATAAACCCAGCGACCAAGAACACCACGACCATCAGGGCTGCAATAACGCCCAACACTGGACCAAGGGGCAACAGTTTTCATCCTGGCTACTCTTGTCGCCGAGATGGCCGCCACTGTTATCGCCGCCACCGGAGAGGTCGCGGGTGTAGCGCCACGAGCGGAAGGGCGGGGAGTAGGAGTCCCTCGACTAGTGATAGTGGCAGATTTGGTGATTTGGGCTGGTGGTAGGGGCATGTAAGAGGGTGGGGGCATGTAAGAGGGTGGGGACCATGTAAGAGGGTGAGGGCATGGTCAGAGGGTGGGGGCATGTAAGGATTATAATTTGGAGGCGCAATGGGGTTGTCGTAGTGGAAGGGTCCTGCAACGGGGGGAGAGGGAGTGGGAGTGGGTATGAAGGGGGGATTGGGAGGATTGGGAGGAGGGACGTATCCCGGATCGTTAGGGTAAGTAGGGGTGAGCGAATGTCGTCGTCGTCGTGCCGCCCGGGCGTTGCATAATCGGCCATGATGAAGACGAAGGGTGAAGAAGAAGGGAAGAGGGAGAGGGGAGGAAGGAGGAGAGAGAAGAAGAAGAGAAGAAGAAGAAGAAGAAGAAAGAAAAGAAGAAAAAAGAGAAAAAGAAGAAAAAGAAGAAAAAGAAGCAGAAATTTGTTGGAATGGTCAATCAGATCACCGATGTTTGCCAATCCCCGCCCTGTTTTATGC